>WSXT02190752.1:0-19847 GCA_011762715.2 Neuroterus valhalla
ATTTATATATATATGTGTGTGTGTGTATGTATGTATGTATGTATGTATGCATGTATGTATGTATGTATGTATGTATATATGCATGTATGTATGTATGTCGGTTTGTCTGTTAGCACGATAACTTTTGAAAAAGGTAATCTATTTGATTGGCCTTTGGAACACTCTTCCAGTGCCACAAACTGAAGGTCAAGTTCATGAACCAGCGATGCTGGATAGAAATTTAAAAAGTTAGTAAAACAATTAATCCTCATGATTTTTTTCGAATGAAGCAAAATTGTCAGAGTGATGGCATTTTTAAAATACAAAAAAAAATTTTTAAATAAGGATTTTTAGCCATACAACGCAAGATATGAAAAAAGTTAAATGAAAAAAAAACATGTTTCTTCATCGGAGGTCCAAGAGATGATCTTAAAAACTTTTTAAATTTCCTCAAAAAATAAAAAATTACAATTTTGGTCGCACAAAAAATGATGAAAAATATAGTTTTATTGTTTGGTCAAACTGTGCAAGGTACGGGAAAACAGAGATGAACAAAAATTGTGCAAACAATAAAGATCTACAAATTTTGTAAAATTTACTTTTTGACAGGATAACCAGTTCATCCTTCATTCATAAAAAACCATCATAAAAATGGAAAAATGGAATCTCCGGACAATTGACATAAGCTCGAGAAAAAACAAATAGACACAAGTTCCTCACCACAAAAATATCTTCAAGTTTGCTATCGTCCTTCCCATTGGACGCAAAGCTCTTGTTCCAATCGTAAAAAACGAAATGAAACATTGGAAAATCTAATTTCTAGGAAAAGTACACAACAATTTGAAGAATTCTGCAACAAAACTTCTCTACCGTTACGGACAAATTTTAATCGAGTGCGCAGCACGAGACACGCGATGAGAATGTACTTTTTAGAGCCGGAGTAGCTTTGAGAAGAAATAATTCGCAATCAACAAATTTAAGTAGTTGACATTTTGCTTTTGAGTTTCAAAAGCCGTATTTACAAATGTAAAGAAGTACAAAGATCGAGCGCGGAGAGCGAGATGAGTTCATCATCGAGCGCGGAATCTGACATGCGCGCACCCCTCAAACTTGCGAGCAGAGCGCGCGATAAGAATGTGCCCGCACAGCGTGAATATTATACATTATAAGGATAAATAAACGCTGGATAGATTCATTCTTATTCCATAAATTACCAAAAATGTCATGAATTACCGCGAATAGTTTAAATCATCACAAATTTCATAAATGACTACAAATTTCATCAATTTCCATGAATGTTATGAGTTTCCCGAAATTCCCACAAATCTAATATATTCCCTTACGTTTCATGAATTACGATGAATACTATCAATAACCACGCATTAAATAAATTTCACGAATGTTTGTAAAATTTATAAATCAACAACATATTTGATTGCCTTCAGTTTTCTTAATCCAGATAGATAACCATAATTCTCGGGTTTCCGTGCTTTGATGTCAATATATCGGCTACCGATATTTTCCTCGAAACTCCTACCTAATTCTAATACTCTGATGTTATTCGATTAGGTGATAGTTTTAATCCTTTGCTTCGAGGAAATATATGAAGAATCACAGCAGATGAAAAAGTTACTTGTTAAATACTAGAACACGTATTTTCTTTTTTGATTTATTAGTAAATTCCGAAAATTGGCTAAGGCTCATTAAGGCCCGGATACATAATTTGAACCCTTGCAATAAGCTCCTTAAACTTTTGGTCTGGGCAAAGGCTGCGTTTAATTTATATAAGCAAGTGAAAAACGCGTTTCGGTCATTCTGAACATTTTTGTGTTAATCTAAGTGGTCGATGGCGTTCGTATCTCTCACCTTTGACCAATTACCACTGGCCAGGATAAAAATTACTCTTTGAATACGAGACCTTATTTCTCCTAATGTTAATTTAAATTCGTCCTTCTGAAAGCCAGTTTGATTATCAAGAAACATTTATATCCAATTTTTATTATTCTGAGCCTACTCTAGAAAGTTTGACAAGAATAAGGTATTCTTCTTCCTAACTTTAGTTTCCACCTTTGATTATGCCCATTCTCGTACCCTAAAGTTTTAAAGACATTTCAACTGACTATCTACGATTTCCTTTGGAAGCAAAGTTACAACGACAGTAACTCAATCTGCTTCATCTATTCTTTAAACTGAGCTCTGCGGACTACAGAGTGCATTATTTTAATTGAATCTTTACCAATATATCAAAAGTATTTCACAGATGTAAAGTGTTATCTCGCAACTTCCCGCTGCATTTAATCCCTGCTCGCTCACATTACCGATTCTTTTCTTAAAGAAGGAAGGAAAATATCTATTTTCGCTTCGCAGGCAACGGATAATTGAGTTCAGATGAGACAGGGATGAAAGGATAAGTTCCTCAGCAAAAATGTAATATTGTTTTCTACCTTGACAACGGAAGGGATCAGAAAGTAGAGCCTGGAGATTTTGTACGGTTATTTCCAAATTTATTTTCTATTGTGAAAGTCAGTACCGAAAACAATTTGGTACGACAGAAGCTCTGGATCTTCCTTTAAGTTGACTGTGGCATGAAGCGATGGTTAAACGCGTTCTAGTTCCCGTACTTACGCTCATTGAATTAGAGGCCATAATGGGCCAAGTCTAAACCTGAACTATCCATTGGACAAGCATCCATCTTGCAGAAGCGAAAATACAATACTAAAATCGTTGCAAATAACATCTGTTTGAAGCTATATATTATCATATGAATGAAATTAGAAGACTCCTGAATGGGGACAAATGAAGTGGCAATAAAATCCAAATGTTTCCAAGTTCTTATTTTCACAACACTTGCATTCCTTGAATTTTAGCGTCACGATTCCTTTGGGTATAATATCTACAAGCTACAACCCATTTACAGTCCTTTTGCTTTCGTAATGGTACGTCGTTTCCGAAAGAAAGAGTTGTCTTCTTGAGAGATGTTGGCTGGGTACTATAACGTGATTTCGCTTTCAAGATAACATAAGCGATCTTCATAAACATAAGCTGTAAAGGATACTTCTTTGCGTCAAGTGGCTTTCGTGTCATACAAAAGATTCTTCTATTACAACAGAGTTAAATCTCAAAAACTTGACTTTGTGTCTAAGAGTCATATATAATTTTATATTCTTATATTCTTATATTCTCATATTCTCATCGAGCGCGTCGCGCGCGGCTCGCAAGTTTGAGCGCACCTACGGCGCGCAACTTTTGGATCTCGTGTATAGAAAGCTTGTAAAACTCAAAAGCGAAATTTTGACTACTTTGATTTGATGAGTGTGAATCCTCTTTCGTTAAAACTCCTCCGGCTTTAACGGATACATTCTCATCGCGTAACTCGTGTTGTGCACTTGACCAAACTTTGTCCAAGACGGTGGAACAGTTTTGTTGCCTAATTTTTTTCACATGTTGTGTAGTTTTTCTAGAAATTCGATGAACAACTTTGCTCTATCGATCATCTGTGTTAGCCTTTGTCATTTTTTCAAAAATTTTTATTACTTCCGTTTTACAGTTATCTTTCCAGATTAGAATGAACAATACATATCCTGTTAAAGTAGTTGATAAAACATTTGAAGATATCTTCCTGATAAAGAACTTGCGTCTATTTAATTTTTCTAAGCTTGTGTCAATTGTTCAAAAGTTAATTTTTTTCATTTTTTATATGCTTTTTCATAAACTAAGCAAGCACTACTTGTCTTATCAAAAAGCTAACTCTAACAAATTTGTAGATCTTCTTTTCGTACACAATTTCAGTTCATTTACAATTTTCCCGTACCTTAAATAGTTTGACCAAAAAATGAATCTTTTTATTTAACACTATTTTTTATGCGACAGAAATTTGATGGTTAGCGAACTCGACTTATATTTTTGGTCTCTCAAAATGGGTTCTAAAGCACGATCGAATATGATCATTCTTTCGAAAGTTATCGAGTTCACACATTATTTTTCATTACTTTTTGTGCTATAAAAGGTGGTATTTTCGATTTCTTGGGAAAATTCAAAAAGTCGTATTCACGATCTTGTAGGGGTCTCATGAAGAAAAATTTTCGCTCCCTGACTTTCTATTCAATCTTGCGTTATTTGGCTGAAAATTCTCATTCGATTGATTGATTCAATGTGTCCCCTGAGGGTTCACATTTTCCTCGAAGCTTTTCCACTATTCCTCGACACACCTTATCACTACATTAATAGTAAGTAAGGGGGACCTACAGCTTGAGGTGGGTTCCGAATTACCAAAAACCCAAGCCCCCGAAAATTCTTATTTTCTTTTATATTATGGATTTTTAAAATGTTACAATTCTGACAATTTTGTTTTCATCAAAAAAAATTAGGAGGATAAATTGTTTCACTTTTTACCTGCTACAATAAATCACACTTACAATTTTTGAATCTTGGGAAAAAAGTCCAAAAAAAATTTTCAAAAAGCTCCCCTGTTTCATTTTTGATCCAACACCGCTGTTTTCTTTCATATTTTCGAATTTTTGAAATGTCACAATTCTGACAATTTTGTTTTCATCAAAAAAAAATAAATTGTTTCACTTTTTACCTTCTGCGAGAAACCACACTTTCGAATATGTAATCTTGGGAAAAAGTCCAAAAACATTTTCAAAATGCTCCCCTGTTTTATTTTTGATCCAATAAGCTGTTTAACGAACTCGGCTTGTATTTTCGGTCCCTCAAAATGGGTGTCAAAGCACGATTGAATATGATCATTCTTCCAAGACTCATCGAGTTCACAGATTATTTTTCATCATTTTTTGTGCGATCAAAATGAGATGTTCGATTTTTTGAGAAAATTTAAAAATTTTTATTCGCAATCTTGTAGGGCTCCAGAAAAGAGACATTTTTGTTCCCTGACTTTCTTTTCAATCTTGCGTTATTTGGCTGGAAATTCAAATTTCTTTTATATTTTTGAATTTTGAAAATGCCACAACTCTGCCAATTCTGCTTTTATCAAAAAAAAGTCAGGAGGATAAATTATTTCATGTTTTACCTACTACAAGAAACCTTACTTTTGATTTTTGAGTCTTGGAAAAAAAGTTCAGAAAAATTTTCAAAATGTTCCCCCCCCCCCTTTGATTTTTCATCCAAAACAGCTGGTTAACAAACTTGACCTGTCTTTTTGTTCCCTTGAAAGTTGTGCGAAAGGGAAATCAAACCCGATCATTCTTTCGAGAGTTATCGAGTACACAGATTACAGACTACAGACAGACGGACTGACAGACATCTTCGTAAAAACCATTTTTCCTGACTCGGGGGGTCTCAAAACGTGAAGATTTCATCACGTTGCATTGAAGCACACTCAGTGTGACATAAGTAAGTTCCTGTAGCTTACTAATTATCTAGTTAATTATTTAGGATATTTTCGGAGAACAATAGCTTATGCAAAACATGCGAGGTTGCTACATTCATAATTTGAAAATTTAATGCAAATGGTCTCGAAATCATTTAAATATAATCACATAGATGGAAATGGCGGTCGAACTTGGAGCTGCATATGACCTACATACTCGCTTACAACATGTATTGCATTTATTCGCATGGGTGGGATGCACTAGTAAAGGCAGAATTTTGGTTCACAGAGTCTGACGAGATGATTCTAATTTGAACTGAAACTCACTTACTCCCTTCTCGTTCTTCTCATTGTGTTTCGCGACAAAGGAGAACTTTTCAACGAGTGAGCATAGCATTACAACATATCTTTGTTGAAAATTCATAAACATAGTGTACCAATGATATGCAAGTAATAAAAAGATTTTTACTAGGCTCTTATGTCTCTTTGACATGGTAAGATGTCTTTTTTTCAGAGCGAAAAAAAGAGAATCTGCTTTACGAGAATGTCTACACTATACTATTACCTATGCTATAATTTCCTCAGAAACAACAAATAAGAGTGATATCAGTAACGACAAGCCCGACATGATACTGACATAAGATCAGTTCACGGAGATAATGATTTAGCAGTTGGAATTGTTGAGTCAATAAGGAAACAATTGCTAGGATAAGATGAGATTAATCATTTCTGTACAAAATCTAGATGAAAGCGAGTGCGGGGCCTACTACAATATTTCTAATAACCTTGATAATTTGATGATCAATTATGTGCAGAGTTGAAAAAACAGTCCTACTTGAACAGATAGAACTTTTACAAGTACAATTCTGCATGCATATGAATGGTCGTATTTGGAGTGTTGCTCTTACAAAATCGTTTGCATTTTATTGTTATGGAACAGTAGAGATCAGATATCATTTTTTGTGAAATCAGGTTTCCTCTGCTGGAAGAAAAGCTAACGGCTGTAACAAAAGCAGAATTCAATTCAGGTGTATTTGAAAGACGACAGTCGAAGTCTTTCTTACAAGACACCAAGTGTTGAAGCAAACCTTATGGGAGTACGTGCCTAGGAAGTTTCCGAAGTGGTTTCTCGAGAATTACAAGAAGATGATAGAGATGGATAGTACTTGAGTTCAATTCATAAGATGCTGCGTATTAACTTCCTGTATCGTCAATCATACCCTTTGCCTCATAATATAGTTGCTCTCAATGTTTTAAAAAGGAGAGCATTTTCATCGAAGAACTATACTAAAGAGAATAGGTATTGCTGAAAAAATGACAACGGACTGGCGTGGGCCAGCGAGGGAATGACGCTATTGACCGTTATCGAATTGTATAAAAAATATTGAGGGTGGTATGGGAAAATCAGCACACATTTAACCTCCGGATGCTACGATCTTGATGGCTCTGTCAGACCCATCTATTCCGAAGCAACTGGAGGTGATACGTCATCTGACATGTCACTTGCCATAACACCAGAAGACGATCGAGTCGGGAGAACCCGAACTACTTGAAAATAATTGCATACAGCCTAGTTAACGATGCTTCATGAGGCGATGATTCGTCTTCCTGCAGAGGCAGTCCCAGAACAGCTGTGACAACCGCTGTCTACTCGCCGGAACGCCAGTAGAATCCACTGGTCAGCACGAGGGCCGACAAGGAACTAAATGCAGGAGAGAAGCGAGCACCAACTCTGAGTGGGAGATCGCTCGAACGCCGGCCTCCCTATCCCTGTCGGCTGATACACGGAAAACTCAAAACTAGAAGGAACCTGCAAAGGACACAGAACACCGCGAAACCACAGCTGCAAGTCGAATCCATACTCGACCGTTACGGTAGCCAGCAGCAGCAGATACATTATAAACAGGTATAGTGAAGATGAATTGAAAATCCTAACTGATCGAACAGGCCTTATGATGAAACCAATTAGCCTGTAGATTTTTAAAATAACTTCTTGAAAAAATCTCATTAGGGAATAGAATAGAATAGAGTTTCGATTGAGTACAGATTTCTCTTCTACCTGAAAATCCATAAGGACTTTATTTTTCTCATTACTGTTCGTTTTTTCGTCTCTGAAATGACCAAGAACCCTGTCTGTACCTGCGCGTTGAACACGGTCACAGCCATTCATGTTCCTGAGTAGGTGATCCTTTCTCCAGCATCACAAGTATCGAGGGTATCGTTTAACGAATCCCAGAAATTCTTCCACATCCTGAATTTCACCATCGAATGGAGCGTAGTATACTTCAACAAAACCTCTTCTGATTTCCATTTTAATTTCCATTTTAATTTCCATTTTATTTCTTACTCATAGTAACCCTGGAGTCATGTATAATCCTTTACATGCTTTTCTTGATCATTTATGATCAGACTCACTTCTTGGCTACCATATGATTTATTATCTTATTCTGATCAAACCTCGAGCCCATTTCAAATTTTCAGATTTCACATCCCTTTTTCTTTATTTCCGGTACACTTAGAATATCTGGGTTCCTTATGCGCATTGTATCCCGCTCAATACTAAAAAAAGTTTACAAGTAATCCTGCTGCGACCGTCGCTCGTTTGCAGCCTACTTGATATGTGACAAAGAGTACCTTAGAATTGATTGTTCTTAAAAATGTTCGAAATTCCAATTATAACAGAGTTTTGAATTCAGAACTGATTTGCCTCGTACCTGAAAATGGATTAGGACTTCCTTCGAGATCCTAATAGGATTCAGCTCCCTTTTTTCCTGCTCTAAATAAGGCAATGCATAATAATGATTTTGAGTCAAAAAAGGAGAAAGTAGCGCCAGAGTAATCTGTATTAATTTATAATGTTACCAAACTGTATAGTTAACCATTTCAGTGTGGAGACTTTATCGCATCAGCGCATTCATCCCAGAGGCGTGGTGTTAGGGAATTGAGGCACTGATGTGTGTTTGTGTGCGGGTTTGTGAACACTGGGCCGTAGTGAGGGTCGTGAGTGTCGACCGTTTCGCGCGGTTTTCAGAATGGAGAATGCATTTATTCTGCCGTCACATTCATATTGTTTCACCGGAGCAACCAGAGCGGACCGACTTGCTAAAACTTTTATAATATTCAACATGCTTATTCCAAGACTTGTGACGACTTTTAGCTCAACTCTTTGAGGGAGAAACTCACTGATTTTTATGAGGAAACGGAAGGCACTATGAAATGCAACCGTCCAAAATTGAATCAACTTTGAGTCTCTTTCGAAAGTTTTTCTAAATGTCAATCACAATTTTTCTTTACTTCTTAATATAATTGAGAGGCATACTGTTACTGAGGTAAAAGAATCCAATTGTATAGGAAAAGTGATGAGATATACTTCTATTCCTATTATGGAATAGATCGTTGAAACAATTTAAGGAAAATAATTTTCCTAGAGTCAGCTTTGTTAAATGATAGAAGATCGAGTCTGAAAGGAAAAAAGACTTAACTTATTTGAAGGTAACGATAGCAGAATACGTTATAATACACATTAGCATCCTTACCATAATCCGCTTAATCCCGGCCTTTCATAGGACTCTTCCGTTTGGTTAAGCCAGAGCTTTCCCTCTCCGTATGTGTGAAGCTATTGTTTCCCCTATCAGACAGTTCTCAACTCTTTTTCCGACGCGAGGGTGAATTAAAAGTAATTAAAATATACAAAATAGTACTATCTCCTTATTCGTATGATCAATTCCGTTTTAGAATTTGAATTATATTAATTTTTTTTTATGGTTTAGAAACATATTCAGATGCTTATGGAGGGTAAGTCTCACCTTTGATTGTTTTAAATGTATTGAGACCAACATACTTTTTCAAGACGAATCACTTGCAATAAATCAATTATGTAAACAGAAACCAAACATGCATAGTTTTTCTCTATTGTTCAACACATATTTTTGGCTGAATTGATTGCAGTTGTAATGTGATGTAATGTAATTTATCCTCTTTCCTTTTACGGGTTTGAGGGCCTCCGTCCTCTCTACTAGCTTGAGTTTAACGCTTAACAACTGATTTTCCGGCTATTCGCTACTATTTACATCGATACTAAGTTCACATAATCGAGTTCCTAGGGCTCCCATCTCCTCTGACCATCTTTAAATTTTATAGATTTCTTGAATTTTTTACTTTACATATCTAACGTCCTTTCGACTGGACAAACCCTTGGTTCTTTCTTTCCTTAGTTCTTCGATTCTTCACATCCATTCCACTCCCTGACCACTTTCATCTAATATTCCTCTTACACAATCACTCACGCTTCTTCCTCCCTCTCCCTCTCCAGTGCATACCTCTAAAACATGTTCCCACGTCTCTACTCCACAGCCACACATTCTATACATTTTCTCCTGTTCGTCCATCCTCTATCCACATGCTTCCACTCCCTCTCCCATGCAAAACCATAACACTCCCTTCCACTTGCTCTCCTTTCTTAACATTTTCAGGTTTTCTGGTTCCCACACCCATTTAACCATCCTAAACTACCTGTTGTACTGCCGTTCGACATACTCTTCTTGAAAACCACATTCTTTTTCCATTCGCTGTCTCTCACCTTCCTATTTCGAGCCTTCTGTATTGTTTCTCCTCTCTCTAGACCTAATCCCCTTCAGGCAAACTTGTGCAATTTTGCTTCCCTCTCCCTTCTTCAGCTTCTCCCCCCCCCCCTCTTGCCTTTTTTGACAGACTTGCAAAACTTCTTTCTCTTCATCCCAGATTCTCATCTCTCCGTTTACTTATATCCTTTCCCTTCCAATTGTTATCCGGCTACCTCTCCTTCTTTCTTACCGTGCACCCTGCCCTATCAGCCATTTTCTTCTCCTCTCCTGCCGCGTCACATCTTTTTCGATTATCTCTCTTCTCCCTTTCAACAATCTCTTCTTCCCTATTATTTCGAATCTTTCCTCCTCATTTCCTAGTGTCACCGACCACATGCCTCTCCTCCATTCCTCAACCCTTCCTATTCTCCTTACTGTTTCTACCTTTACTTTTGCCCCAATGTCCCTTATTACTTTCTTCCCCTCTTCCTCTCCCGTTCTGCTTTTTATTCTTGGCCGAAATGATTGCAGTTGAAAATCTTAAGGGTTTTTTGGAATAAATATTGAATAGTTAGGTTCATTTGTACTTCAATACCTTAGTTTTGCTTTATTTAAATAGGAAGTGGAATCAATATTATTAAGAATATTTAATTAATAGTTCTTTTAAAAAAAATCAATGTTCGTGAAGTTACCCTACCTTCTGTATAATGCGGCGCAAACTATTAATTTCATCTGTTTGAAAATTTGAAAAATAATATCCAAAATCATGTTTTTGCAATAATAGTCATGAAAGCAATAAATGCAAAATATTGAACGATTCCAAATTACACAATCACAATGACCATCCAGACCGCATTAGCAGCTTGAGTACAGTATTAAAATAAGATTATAATTTGCAGATGTTAACCAACATTGCCTATTTGTGACAAATAACATCCATTAAGATAGTCAAAAGATCAGTATTAACAAAGTTTAAATACGAATCAGAAAAGATACTACGATCCAGAATGATTCTTTTTGAAACAGTCATAATAGATGAGAAACACATAAAACAAAATGTTTACCCTAAAAATCGAATACACTGCAAACTCAGTCTCATTCCACCCAAACTCGCACCTTCCTCGAAATGCGCTCGTGGACGAGACGGTGCAAGGTGTTAGGATATAGGCGCTCTCCTCGCGCCATTCTCTGCCACTGCCGTGCATCGAAAGTGGACAGTAGGGCCCTAGCATAGATTTTTGCAACTGTGCTTCAGTTGGCGTCTGTTATTCGCATGTATTCGGCCCTCAATGTCAACGTTTCAGCTCACTCGATCTCCTTCCAAGGCCGTCGATACCCAAGCCCGAAACCGGAATGATATTGATTTAGCAGTGTATTTTTCCGAATCAACCTTCTTTCTCAACAATGTAATATTGCATTCTCAAATGCATATTCTGAACCCTAACATCACTTGTTTTTTATACGAAGGTTTTCGTATAAAAGCGACATGCTCAAGTCAAAAAGATACAAAGAAGTGAAAACTTAGTACTCTATGCACGTAACCTTATCTTGATTTTATTGAATGGGATACGGTAATATTAATGATTGATAATTACCCTCTTCAAGTTATCTTCAAAAGTGAGGAGTGTTCCAATCCTCTTTTGCTGCAATACCCTGCAAAGGTAGAAGCCATATCGCGTGTGTAATGTCTTTGTTAACAATTTAAGTTCACAGGTAAAATCGTCAAATGAACACCGAATATACCCATCAGAAATCCATGAAGTAAATTACTTTTAGTAGTTTCCTATGTGAATTAGAATATCATATAGAACTCCGGAAGTTATGTGATGTAAATTTGTGACCACTAGCCATGGTCACGTTACAACACAATATAGTCTTGCTACGTTGGTAAAATAAATCACACTTTGGCTGGTCAATATACAACAGAATAATAAATAATAGAGCAATCTCACCTTTCATCATAAAATGAATTTCTTCCTCCTTATTGTATTGTATTCATCAGACGGAATTAATATGAAAATATTCTCCTGTTTCACATTCATTCCGTGTTAAAGGAGTTCCAAGAGTAATATACTCTTATTCTTCCATGGAAGGACCTGCGTAATGTTTCAACAAACTGAGTTGTTCTGCAATTCAGCAGAATAAAAAGGCACAATTTCTTTGTGATGAGAACTTTTCTCAGTAAAAATGTACGTTCCAAAGGAATATGCATAGGATGGATCAAAACTTGTTAATTATTCTTCCCTTTTCTTGGAAACAATTGTGTAACTATCGTTAAGAAGACGCTCAAAGGAAAAGAAGTTCCTGCAAAGAATATTCTCTAATTTCAATTTTACGAGGATAAAAATATCACTACGCAAGGTTTGATTTTGAAACTACTTCATGAAGCCATAGAAAAAGTACAATTCCTAATTATTTTTATTGAAATGATATATAACAGACGTCTCATAAGACAATTTTGAATATCTATATACATTTAAAAAGATCGATTGCATATTCTGAAATATAAATAAGAGCAGTCAATAACACTTGTCGTAAATATTCGTTGTTACAAAAGGATTTTTTGGTCAAATTTGTGAAATGGCTCTGTTTTTTTCCAACCCGTGAAAAATGTGATACAAACTAGCAGAATGGGTGAATCTAGCGGTACCGAGTGGAACGATTATTTTCACCGACGTTTTCTATTTGTTGACTGTCAGACTGAATGCAAAACTCGGATTTTAGAAACATGTACTCTTTCTTGGTCTAGAAAATACATTGCTCTATTCTAGTTAGATACGGGTCCTTTATTTATGTACATATTCTAATGTTATATCTATTGTCATTGTAAATATTTTTGAAAATTTTATATAATGGTTTGGAATAATAATCACTTCTGGCTTGTGAAACAAAGGATAATAATTTCAACAGTATAGAGTCCTAAACTTATTTTAATGAACATTTATTAAAGAAAAATTATTTTATATTCAGTGAACTTTATTCTGCTGAATTTCTGCTTCGTTCCAAACTGATTAGCATCTGACGCTTTACCAAAATAATGTGAGCGTAGAGCAGAGATTAATTAAATTTCCTTCTTGAACGTTCCAGAGTTGTGTCCCACCGAAGATGTGCTCTGGCTAGGTCGTTACAAGGACTTTACCATCACTATACTTACCTTGTTGAATAAGAATACGATATCCTCAGTTACCAGATTCTAATGTGTATACAAATGTAAACGGGAGAATGAGAAAATTTGATAGAAATCTGCTGCTGAAATATGAATTTGATCAAATTTAAGGAATCAGATAAGGGATAAGGAGTGGGGGTGTAGACATTGTTTGTGATTGAGTGAAAGTGAAAGCAAGGAAGAAAGCGTCTCCAAAATTGAAGTTTTCGAAACGCCAAAAGGAGAGAAAAAACAAAGGAAGACGTGAAGTAAATAAAAAAAAGACTTCAGAAAGGGAGGGTTAAGAGCAAAAACTTCGGGATCCATAGAAAGATTCATTAAAAAGGGAAAAGGAGACACCGGAGGGGTAAAAAAGTAGTAGCATTGGGAGGATGGATGATAAGAGAGAGGAGGCTGGAGCGGAGCTGAAAAACCTTGATTGTTAGAAATCCGTTAGATGATAGTAGAGGTGATGGATATGCAGCACAAGATACGGGAGGAACGGAGAGAAGAAACAAAAGAGGAAATAAGACAGGAAGGTGCGGAACTCAGAAAAGAAGTGGAGAAATGGGAGAAAGCTAGGGAAAACTTGGAGAAAAGCACGCAGAGTCTAGTACAAGAACTATAAAGCAGGAAGTGGCGAAGAAAAGAGTAGAGGAGTTAAAAAGTAGGATGGGAATAAGGAGAGGTCGAAAAAAGTAGGAAGGAGAATGGAAAGAGAGGGAGAGGGATATATATATATATATATAGAGAGAGAGAGAGAGAGGGGGGGGGCGTGAAAGAGAAAGAGGGAGAGAGGGGGGGATATGTTAGGTAGGATAAATGCGAAGGTACTGGTAGGGGAAGTTAGGAGTATATGAAGGGATGATGGAAGAAGCGATTTAATAGCGCTAGTAAAATTGAAATATAGGGGATATAAGAGGCAGGTAATGTTAAAGAAAAAGCATTCATATGGGAGTAAGCAGAGAATCGAAGATCTTTGTACACGGGAACAAAGGAATATGCAGTATAAGTTAAGGAAAATAGCAGAAGAGGAGAGATGGAACGGAAAGGAAACGTGGTGTCGGGAGACTGGAAGAGAGAGGAAGGAAAGGGAGGAGAATAAGAAGCAGAAGAAACCAAAAAGGAAAGGAAGGAAGGTCTGAATGGAAAATATGTTACTGAAATGAAGCAGGAATGGAGAGAAAAGATAGAGAATCCATAAGGAATTTGGAGCAGTGGGAGGTGGTAGTGATGATAGAAACGTGGCTAGATGAGAAGGATAGGAAAGGGTAAGAGGAAGGTTACCAAGAGGTTACAGTTGGCAGTGCAGAAATGCAAAGATGAGGAATAGGAAAGACAGAGTATTGGAAGGAATGGTGATGGGGATAAGGAAGGAATATCTAGCCAAGAAGGATAGGAGAGTTCTAAAAGAAGAGATCGAAGGAATATTGGTAGAAGAGAGAGATAGGAGGAGAGAGATGGAAGATATGACCGGAGATATGCAAGAGAAGAAGAAGAGGTTTGAGAAGTAGTAAATAGAGAGAGAAATAGAAGAAGGGTAAACCAGGATAACTAGATCGTAGAATAGAAAAACTCTTTCAAAGAATTTCTAGGAGGGGTAGGAAATAAAGTTAGGAAGGGTGAAAGAGAGGGGAGAGAAAGAGACGAGGAAGAGGACATTACAAGAGAAGAAATAATCAATGTTTCATGAATAATAAAGGAGAGGAAAGCACCAGATCTGAATGAAATTCCAAATGAAGTATGGAAATATGGGGATGGAAGGATAGAGAAGAAATGGAAAGGTTGCAGGAACAATATGTGAGATGGACGCTAGGAGTGGATTGGAGGACACCTGGATACATGGTGAGAGAGGGAACACAAAGGGAAAAATTGTGTATCAGAACAGAAAAGGGGGCATGGAAATTTGAAGAAAAGCTCAGGGAAGGAAAAGGAGGAGAGTTGTCCAAAAATATCTGGAGGGGGTGGAAGAAAGAAGAGGAAGGGCGATCGAGTTAACAAAATGGGAAGAAGAAAAGAGGGAGTTCCTTGCAGATAGACATATATGAGAAGAAATTGGAGTAAATTTTGAAGAATTAGGAGAGAACAATAAGAAAAGTCATTTAATAAAAAGATGAGGAAGGCTTAAGGAGTCGAAATACAATAAATGGTATAAGATTATAAAAAAAGCAGGTCTACCAAAGTATTCGGAAAAGAGATGGGCAAGAATAGCAAGATTTAGATTGGGAAACGAGGTCAGGGAAGCGATGTAGTTGGAAGAGGAGAAAAGAACGTGCAAAATATGCGAATGGGAAGAAGAAACATGGGAACATGTATGGGAAGGATGTATGAGAAGAATGGAAGATCACGGGAGCTGGCGAGATAACGTGGTCGTGATTCTGGGCGAGGCAGGACAGGGGGGGGGGGGGAGATGATGAAATTGGAGGAAGCTAGAGGAGCGAATGAGATAAAATGAAAGATAAGGGATATAGGGAACAATGCGTCTAAAAGACCCTAAAACTATTCTGGCTACAATAATATTGGTACTTTTTACTTTGTCAAACAAAACAAAATGATGAATCGATGTTCAGAAGTTCTTCTCATTTCAGTGTGGGCAATCCAGATATTTCTTTCTCTAAGTCATTCTATCATATCAGAGAAATGTTAAGGATTTTTGAATATTCCGAAAAAAGATTATTCAGTTGGTTATTTCGATCTTTTGATGTCTCGATTCGAAAAATGGTTGTTACTCCTCTCTAGATATTCGTGGAATACATTTGTTAAGTTTCACATTCATTAATTAATATTATCTCAAACAAAATTGAGTACTCTCCGACAGAAATATGGTAACAGCTTCTACCTTTGAAAGCTTCTTGCTTGTTCACAATATGTTGCGGAAACAAGGTTCAATTTGTTCGCACATCACAAATGTAACGAAATACATCAGTTTTCTGGGAGCAGCTTGAATTCCGATTATTCTTCTGAGGCATAACGTATTTTGTGCTTCCCGCTAATTCTATTTCATTATTAATGATAAGCTGAAATTAGTTGTGTTAAGTCCTATTCGTAACCTAGCACTGGAGTATATGTCGAGGTGGCCCAGCTGGGATGCATTCATTAGTCTCGCACCAGTTGGCTCATGCTCTCTTCTAGAGATGCAAGAAAAATATTCTCGGGTATAAAAGCTCGCATGTAGCTAGGTGGGCATTTTTCGAACCTGCACAAAACCACCAGAAAATTTGAAACGGCTGAGATTAATGAAAAACGCGATGTGTCATATTGAAAGCTCTTGTAGTTGATGCACTTTCTAGAATGCATGTGTGTGAATAGATGCAAATGGAATGCGGCTTTTTTCCAAACTCATCTGATTACCAGATGTTTAGGGAGAAAGATAATATAATGATGAATGGAATTTTAATTTGTGAAATGTTTCTATTAATAACAAATTCATGCATGTTTTCCTTTCTAGTAATTTCCTTTCGGACATATATGCTGTTTCAGGAGCATCTGAATTTCTCACTACGAAAGCACATTTTTATAGCTGCAAAAGAACGAGACCTATAACTACCGGTAGTCACGTTACTATCTCATTTCCGGTTCTCTTCTCCGGTAATAAAAGTCCCTTGTTCCAGACAAGTAAATAATCTTCGTGGATGTTCTGAATTCAATGAGCTGTGATTTTGATGACAAGCAAATTAGCCTCCTATTCGACGAGAATCTCATGTGAACGAGTATATTTGCATTACAATGATATATAGACTTTTTAACCTCAAAAGTCTAGAATAATAATTTTTTTGGTGAGAGGAAATTACAATTGCATGAGCAAAAAATCTCAAAAAAATCTACTTTTGTTCAGGTCACGTCCGATTTTAATCATGTGTTGCCGGACCATTATAACTATGCTGCTTGTCACTGAGAATAATAAATTGTAAACACTCTTACTTTTTTCTCTTCGCGAAATCATAAATTTTCATGATTTATGCATATTATTGCAAACATGTATCTAATAATGATAAACATTGTGAATATTGAATCTCTATCATTTTTGGATTATCAAATCAAGGAGGAACAGTTCCGACCGCAAACAAATTTGGACACCAACTATTTTCCATCACATCAGGGGATGATCTTGTGAAATAAGCCCAAAAAGAAAATTTTTTGGCGGCTATCAAACAACCCTTCTGTTCCTAAATTACGACCAGATGATTTGAGGAAAGCAAATGTTGATCCATGTGACAAGGATTGTTCTTCCACAATATTGTAAAATTTTCTGTGCCTCACCTAGTCTTTATATTGTTTCAGAAAGTTTTTCGCTTCCGTTTTCTTCACCTGTGCTTCGAGGAGTGAGGCATCTTGATGGAGGAGTGCACTGTCCTTACACCTGATGTTGAATTCCAGGCCAAGGGTTTCAGCTGCCTCCTCCGCGGCTTTGTAAAGGAACGTTCCGTCTCCGTTCATTTCGTGATTCCTGACCATTTCCAGGAGAGGATCTCTACCGTTCGAGATGATATGAACAGTACTAAGGATGATTCGGTTGTATTGGCATTCAAGATTGAGAAGGCCGCGTCCACCTTTACGGCGTGCGATGTATAAGCGTGGAACGGACGAGTTGATGTGCAAGCCTTTTTTCATATGCATCATCTTGCGCGTAGTGGTATAAAGAGCCCTGAGCTCGCTCTTCGTCCATGGAACCACCTCAAACGAAGAGAGTAGAACTGGGACGGCAAGCATGCTAGTCGCAGATATCTTGTTCAACGACGACAGGTTTGACGACCAAATTCGTCGGGGCAGGTGTATGTGTCTGCTTTGGAGAACCTCTTTTACTGATGTTGTATCCTGAATGCGGCTCTCAGGCACACCCAGGTATTTGTAGGTCTCTCCAGCGATAATGTGTCATATCTGCTGTCCGAAGGAAAAACCTAGTGAGTGACTTTTGCCATAGAGGTTATTTTCTAATGCAAATATGCCTGAAAATAGTCACTATGGAAAAAGTCACTTACTAGGTTCTCCCTTGGGACTGCAGTAATAGCACTTCGGTCAACAAGCTCAGGGTCCTTATCTATACCTGCTATTCGTCCGCGTTTCAGATGAATCTTGAGACACTCATCTAATCCAAAGCCTATGCCGATTTCTCGTGTGTACCTTCCGACGATACTAAGAGCATCTTCAATCTGTTATTTTACAGGAGCATAGATCTTTAAGTCATCCATATAAAATATAGAAGTGACCTTATGCTCACGAACATTAGTTACGCCACAGAGGTATCCATGAGAATCACGGAGTGCGAGGGATAGATGTAATAGTGTGATGCAGAAGATCATGGGGCTCATGGCGTCACCCTGGAAGACATCTCTCTGGAAAGTGACAGGGTTGGTAGTCAAATGATGTTTTCCAGAAGTGATAATAAATTTGGCCTTCAAAGAGGCATTAATCTCTCAATGCATCCCACTATATCTGGATGAACCTTTAAGATTTTCAACAGGCAGATGATCAGTCTATGGGAAGTTGAATCAAAAGCTTTCTGGTAATCAATCCAGGCCATCGACAGATTCCGTCTGTGGTTTGCAGCGTCTTTACAGACACTCCTGTCGATCAGCAGCTTTTCCCGACATCCCGCTGCGCCTCTTTTTGATCCTCGTTGTTCGCAAATCTCACCCCGTACAGGTCCAATTATCCGAACAACCCTGTCATCCAGGATAGATTTAAAGATCTTATACACCGTGTTCAGACAAGTTATTGGTCTGTAGTTCCTTGGGTTGGACAAGTCGCCTTTCTTCGGTAAGAGTACAGTGCGCCCTCATACCAGCCACTGCGAAAATAGGGATCTCCGACTCCAAATATGAGGTAAAGGTGCGGTTCAGATGTTGGCGTGTAAAAGTTATCTTCTTCCACCAAAAGTTCCTAATACAATCTGGACCAGCAGTGGAGAAGTCCCCCGTGCCCCTTATTGCTTTCTCTACCTCCTCGGCAGTGATTGGTGGGAATTCCCTCTCGGATATTATGAGGTTGTCGCACAGCTCCTTGAAATGTATGATATTCTCAGTGCCTTCATTCAATGGATGCTTCGCTTGGTAATTCTCCCTCCAGAATGTCTCGACTTCGGACTCCGGTGGGTTTTTGACAAGAACAGGAGGATCGCTAAAGAGGCTCGACGGGTCAGCGAGAAACTTTTGATCCTCTCTGACCCATTCCTCCTTCTTTTTATTTCTCCTCCTTCCGTCAGATAGTACTCGTATTTTGTCTACATTGTGCTTCCTGATGGTCAGCAGCTTTGACATTTTCAATGTGTGATGATGGATCCTCATTTCTTGGGCGAACTTTCGGACCCTTGCCGTGGAACGCTCACCAGATTTTTTGTAGTTAATCATACACTGCATACCGGACGCGTTTTGTCTTGCCTAGCCAATCTCTTTATTTGGTTGATGCAAGCGCTTTTTGGTTTTTTCATCAATCGTTGATTTGGACCTTCGATTTGATAAGCCGAAGCTCTCGCCGCATCATAAAATGAACAAGTGATGGTCCAGATGTCCGCATCTTCAGAGAGATCTTCACGAAGGGTAGCATCCATTTCAGCCAGATCATGGGGCCTGGGAGAAACCTGAATGTTATTGTTTCTTCTTGTACTAAAATCGCAATCGTCTCTAAAGGAGAACCTTGTTTCAGCAGTTGGTCTCAATATCGCTTCCTGGTTTTCCTCTGCGGCTTGTTCTCGCAGCTGTTGAGAAAGCGTTCCGCGTACATCTCTTATCCGCGAAATGTTCACGGCACGGTTTCTCAACACTTGCTGTGAAAGGTGCGAGAGCTCTGGGTGTTTTTGGCACCACAGAGTGTGCAGGCGCACCATGTAACCTCT
>WSXT02190763.1:0-19847 GCA_011762715.2 Neuroterus valhalla
GAAATATTTATCAATACATTTTTCTATGTATAAGAACTCACAGACAGGGGAACCATCATCAGAATTCGTCTATTTGAACTTGCGCCTATAGTAAAAATAAAAATGGATTTCAGCTCAAATAATTTTACACCATTTTAATACAAAGTTTAGCTGCACACTTTTCTGAGTTTCTGAAGACTGTCCAGTGAACCAAATTGGACTGTGACTACGTGCATGAGGGTTTTCCTTTAGCTTGCAACTGCAAGTCGAGTCCTCGAACATATTGAGGTGAAGCGATAAAGCAAAAAAGCGGAAGGATAGCGGCAGGTTTCATTCAAATGAGATTTTGTCAGGATGGTGAAAGAGAAGAAATCCCGGCAAGAAGTAGAGAAAAAGAGATGGAGGGCCGCCGCTGGGCGATGGTCCGCTTGAGTGTTTTTCTATTCAGAGAGGGCTCGTATAAAGTACTGTAGTCGGTTCTATACCATCCTATTCGAGGCAGCCAGTGCGATCCTCTATGAGAAGGATTGAGAGAGGAAGTTGAGCTTCTCCCATTTCGGAGGCCGTTCATTGAAACGAATGGTCGTGCATGCCCCTTCCTTCCTCATCTACTACCATCTTCTTAGGTTTCTTCAGTACTTCCTATCCCTTTTCAACGGCTGATACTTCTTCTGCATCTTCTCCTGAGTCCTTAGGATCCTCAAGGATTACATATTCCTCACTAAAGGATGTTCCGTGCTCTACCTAAAGTATCATCTGAATAAACACGGAGTTATATCGCAGGGTTGAAGGAAAGAAAAGATGCTCACAAATACTAATTTCGCCATATGCAACAGTTCAGAAAAAAGTATGAGTTCTAGAATAAATAGATGAATAATTAAAAAAAATGAAAAGATTAATACCAGACAGATTTGATTAGCTAGTTGATCAGTTTTCATATTTCGGGATTTATATTCTAAAATTACGCTAATTGCCGAGAATCGTATAGCCTAACGAATTTTAGATTTTTTGGTAAAATATCTTTTTTTGGACAGAGTTCCTTATGCGAGGGTAAAGACATTTCGTGGGTAGGGACCAAGTTCATGAAAATATTTTGGTACTGTTATGCTGTGAAGTCATAAATTATAGTTACACTGAAAGCGGTATTGACTTTAGAATCTGATAACAGTTGAAATTTAAAAGATTGTCTAGAGAGGGATAAAGGACACCCGTTGAAATTTTTACGATCATCCATTACGACCTATAGATTTTACGAAGATGCGACTTCTTGAATTCCGAGAAATTTCCAACCAATTCTTTAAACATTCGATACATTATTGGTATTAGCTTTACAACAAAGTTTGAATCGCAAAAATCGGTCTACTTTTGCGATTTTTGCTATTTCATTATCATTTCATAATATAAGTCCAAATGGTCCGATTTTTGAGATTCAAGTTTTTTTGTACTGAAAATTATAAAGAATTTTCGAATGTACATAAGCTGGTGGAAAATTGAGCAAAGTTGCCTTGTAAATGTGACATGGAAGAGATGCGTCAAGGATCCTCATGTCGATCTTATTGAGGTCTAGAGACTACCTAGAGGGGGATATATGACACCTGTTGAAATTTTTGCGAGCATCCTTTATGTCCTATATATTTTACGGAAATGTGACTTCTTGAATTTCGCAAAATTTTCAACCAATTTTTAAACATTCAATATATTTTTTCTATTAGCTTTACGACAAAGTTTGAATCACAAAAATCGGGCGACTTCCGCGATTTTTACTATTTCATTATTGTTTTGTAATAGAAGTGAAAATAGTCTAATTTTCACGATTTAAATTTTGTTGTACTGATGATTATGAAGGATTTTCGAATGAAAGAGTAGCGTTAACGATTCTAATCTCGATCTTATTTCGGTCTAGAGACTCCAGAGAATCTAGAAAGGGATATATGACACCTGCTAAAATTTTTACGAGCATCTTTCACGACCTTCTGATTTTACGAAAATGAAACTTCTTGCTTTCCGCAAAATTTTCAACCAATCTTCACACATTTGATAAATTATTGCTATTAGTTACAACAAAGTTTGAATCGCAAAAATCAGGCTACTTTTGCGATTTTTGATATTTTTCTATCATCGCTTTGAATAAAAGTAATAAAAAAAGTAAACGTGTCCAAATGATACGCGTAAGGAAGCATTCAAAACTTTGGTCCTACTGCGTGTTTCAAAGACACGCATTACTTTCATATAATTATTTGAGGAATGTTCATATTCAGTATTTGTTAAGCGAAGCGACAGAAGGAACCTCGTTCCTTACGCGTGTCACTTGTTTTACTACCTTTGGTAACATAGTGAAGTAAAATCGGGTCAGTCAATTTTCTCTAAAATAATAATGCAAAATAAACAAATTTTCGAGGTTAATGCTCATAGGAGGAATTTAACATCTATAATATTTCAAGAAAAAGCTACTTCCGGATGCGTATCAACTTTTGATTCAGAATTTTGTTTGATATAATCATTCGGAAAATGCAGTATGATAATTCAGTGAGTACTGAAGTTTCTTAAACCAGGTTTCTCAATTCAATGTGCATCACGAAATGAAATAAAAATGAAAGAGGTGACGAAGAGGAAGAAGGGATTTTGTGAATCTTTCCTAACTCTTTTAGCATTGTCCAATTCCTTGTTGTTTCCTCTTCTTAGAATTTGAACTGAGTAGGCAACTGGTATAAGTGAGGGGTAGGTTCTAAATCTACTATTCCACTTTCAATCTTCGCCTTGACAAAACACATATAGGAAAAAGTATGCAGGAAGGAATTGCAGGGGATTTGAGAAAAGCTAAATCTAACTTCAAAATCTTTTTCTTCCCTCCTTGTTTAGTCTTTTTTATCCTTCCTTCACTTTTCAAATCCTTTTTCTGATCCTCAGTGGTACATCATAGGTATAATCGAACGAGTTACACTTACTCAAAAAGGATTTGATCTAATGGTATACTACTATTACCACTGATATTATTGTTTATAAAATTTCATGTTTGAGGAAAGAGGAAGTAGTGATTTGGAAGTAGGCCTTCGCTTCTTCCATAGCCTCTCCTATTCCTTTTCGTCGCATATTCGTCGCATATGTATCCTAAAAATAAGAGATTGCTGGAAAAGACGGGGCATGCAGAAAATGGCATTTGAGGCATTTGAGGAATATGAGATGGGGGTTTGGAAGTCATCTCTCATTCCTTCTAATCCCCTTTCAATTCCGTTACATCTTCACTTTCTCCTCCATCTTCGATTTTTGAGATAAATTCTTTGTAATATGGATTAAATAAAAAGCTAGAGTGGTAATTTGAAACCAGTTTCTAATCTGAAAAGAAAGGACGGAAAAAAATCATGAGAGGCTGAAAAGAGCAAGGAATAACTTCAAAATCATCCTATCTTCCTTTTCGCCATCTCTTCCCTATTCTTTTTACATTTCTGAGATGCATTGTATACTTTGAATCAAGGGGATAATAAAACGAGAGAGTAGAGATTTGAAATCTACCCTTCGTTCTTTCAAACCTGTGCAACCAGTTATAATTATCCCTCTCTTTTATATCCTTCTATCTCCGAATCTTCTATCTCTTATTTCGTTTTATTTTATACTATCTACGCCCCGTAGCGGCGGCTTCGCCACCGCGGGGTAAGTCAACAATTGGTCGTACCAGCTCAGAAAGAAACCTTCGTAAACTCGGGATCACAAGTTCGGAATCGAGTTGAACAATCTGAGGCGTATAATTTGGATTCCTAAAGACCAAAAATAATGTCAAATTGCGTTGCTGCTGGAAAAACAACTTCTCCCTTATTCTTTTGAATATAAGAGACGCGTCATCTTCTTGAAAATCCATTTTCATTCTTCTTAAGCTGCAGCCGGTTGCAGTATTTCAGGGGTGCTTTGAACAGGTCGGAAGTACTTCTCTGTGGGTATAAAAGACGAATAAAGGGCGAACAGAGAGATTCGAAAGTTGCATGTATGCATGCATGCCTACAACTATAGATGGGTGACAGAAGCCAGAGCCTACCTGGCTGCGAGCCAGCACTCTAGGTAACGTTTCTAGTACATAGTAGGCGCATAGTTAGTGTATAGTGAGCGCATAACGGGTATAACACCCGATCCCCTCCAGTGAGCGCATAGGTTCCCGCATTGCAGCTATAGCCCACCATCCTAATCATGGCACCACGCAGGTACAAATCCACCCCTCGATCACCCTCTTCAGACTCCCCAACCCATCTTATCGTGAGGCACCACTCTCACCAAAGCTGGCATTCACGGTTTTCCGTTCACACTTTGTTCTATTCTCCTTATAGCACTATAAAGCTCTTTACCGATCCGCCGATTATACCCCTTCGAACTTGTGTCAGGGTTAACCCACTTTCGTTCGATTTTCACCCTTCCACGCAGAATGTATGTGCGAACCAACTGGCTCCTGGGTATAGAGTATCTCCGCTTCCAACCGCAAAAATTTCGAGCACCATTAATCTATTTCTGTGAAAATTGCTATTTCCGCGCAATCCTCTCTCTCTGCTCTGAAACGTTTTTAGACTATGGAATTCGGCTAAACCAGATATGGGTTTGTGATTTAAATGTTTTGAGATTCGAGAAATGTATGGGGGAAATAGCTGGTAACTCAATCTAGGGGAGATTTCGAATGTTTCCAGTAAGATTTTATTAAGAGCGGATTGATGTTCATTTTTCTGATGGAATTTTAAGTAACGTCTTCCGGTTCCAAATGACGTGATCTGAAAGAAAATATAAATCGTTCTTCTAAAGAACAAAACCTGTGTACATCTTTAGATAAAATCTCAGATAACGTGAAACTTTTCAAGAAGTAACACGTTTACTTTTTTTTCTTTCTTTTTTTAAATTCAACGTTATACTATGCTTTACTTCCATAACAAAACGATAATGAAAAATAGCAAAAATAGTAAAAAAGCCCGATTTTTCAGATTCAAAGTTTGTTGTAAACCTATTAACAACAAGGTATCAAGTGTGTGAAAATTGGTTGAAAATTTTGCGAAATGCAAGGAGTTTCATTTGCGTGAAATCAATAGGTCGTTAAGCATGCTCGTAAAAATTTCAACGGGTGTCATATATCCCTCTCTAGAGTCTCTAGAGCCCAATGAGATCGAGATTAGGATCGTTGACGCTTCTCTCTCATGTCACATTTATAAGGCACTTTTTGCACAATTTTCCATCAGCTTATGTACATTCGAATGAAATAGCGAAAATCGCAAAAGGAGACTGACTTTTGCGATTCAAACTTTTTTGTGAAAATAATATCAATAAGGTATCAAATGAGATAAAATCTGTTGAAAATGTTCCGAAATGCAACAAGTTGCTTTCTCGTAGAATCTATGTGTCGTAAGCTATGCTCGTAGAAATTTAAACCGGTCTTATATATCTCTTCAAATAAATAATTAGTAAGCAGGGGTCGTTGAAATTTGAACCGGTTTATTATATCAATGCTAGGTTGTGAGAGTATATTAGTGATTGCTGACGCATCTTCCACCAGCTAATGTACAATCAAAAATCCTTCATGATTAGCAGTACAAATAACTTGAATCGTAAAAATTGGACCATTTTTACTTCTACTACGAAACGATGATGAAATAGCAAGAATCGAAAAAGTAGCCCGATTTTTGCGATTTGAACTTTGTTGTAAATATAATGACGATAACGTATTTAATGTTCAAAAAATTGGTTTGAGATTCCACGAAATTCAAGAAGTCGCATTTCCGTTATATCTATAGGTCGTAAAGGATACTTGTAAAAATTTGAACGGATGTTATATATCCCTCTCCAGCTAGAGTCTCTAGACCCCAAAGAGATCAACATTAGGATCGTTGACGCTTCGTTTTCATGTCAAATTCACAAGGCAATTTTTGCACAATTTTCCACCATCCTATGTAAATTCAAAAACTTCCATAATTATCAGTACAATGAGACTTGGATCGCAAAAATCGGACCATTTTCACTTCTACTCCGAAACGATAATGAAATAGCAAGAATCGGAAAAGTACCCTGAGTTTTGCGATTCAAACTTTGTTGTAAATCTAATAACAATAACGTATTTAATGTTCAAAAAATTGGTTGAGAATTTCGCGAAATTCAAGAAGTCGCATTTCCGTAATATCTATAGGTTGTAAAGGATGCTCGTAAAAATTCGAACGGATTTCATATATCCCTTTCTAGCTAGAGTCTGTAGACCCCAATAAGATCAAGTTTAGGATCGTTGACACTTCTCTTTCATGTCAACTTATGTACATTCAAAAATCCTTCATGATTAGCAGTACAATAAGACCTGAATCGCAAAAATCAGACTATCTCACTTCTATTACGGAACGATAATGAAATAGCAATAATCGCAAAAGTAGACCGATTTTTGCGATTCAAACATCTATGTAAAACTAATAACATATTGAATTTTGAAGAAATTGATTACGAATTCCGCGAAGTTTAAGGAGTCGCATTTGCGTACAATTTGTAGGTCGTAGAGGATGCTCGGAAAATTTCAACGAGTGTCATATATCCCTCTCTAGGCAACCGTACCGATTTCGACCGGTATCAGATTCTTAAGTAAAGACCGCTATCAGTGTAACGGTAATTTATGACTTCACAGCGTAACGATACCAAAATACTTTCATGAAATTTGTCTCTACTCACGAAATCTCTCTACCCTCATAAAGAAACTTCGTTACAAAAGCTGCGATGGCATTTACACGTAATTTCATGTATTAAATTTGAAGAGTTGCGAGTATTTATCAGAAAGGGTATGGAATGACACATTCGAGCAGTGAAACACAAATAACTTGGCGGGGAGTAATTATTTTATCAGCACGACAACGACAACAACACGCAAAGCTCACGTATAAACGATTCTACGAGATAAAGTCGATCGTGTTACACTGACCTACCTGGCACAAAGCAAACCTGGTAAGAGTGGTGTCTGAAATGAGTCGCTTAATCGAGATCAAAGGTCGAAAACGTTGATCTTGATATGCTTCACGTCTAGTGAGGATTAACGAGGATGAAGGGAGAAAAATTCAGCCTGGTCACAAGAACCTCGTAATTCGTGGGGCACTTAGGCTGCCGTTTAGCGAGCGAAGCTACTTCCGGGCCGACGTACTTAGGTCGCGCTTATTAATGCCCTTTTCGCGTGCTCCACAACAGTGACTTCGTTTTAGCCCTGTACGCTAAAAAAAACAGTTCGTTCCTTGTAAAATGTGACGCGTCTCTCTGTGATTTGAGGCTAGGCTCTGCCACTTCCTTGAAGAAGCTCTCGCGAAAAATTCAAGATGGTCTGCTGGTAGTTTCACATGCAGGGATTTATAATTTAATTAATATTCTGGAGCATTGAATAATGAATAAAAAAACCTTTTTGCACTTAATCTCTTGCTGTCCATTTTTCGTCTGTACTCGTTTTGCGGTTCTATTCAGAAAAATTTTCTGGTTTTCCTGCTTAGACCAAAATTGATATATTGTGGATATATCTTTCTATGAAGCCAAAGACAATAAATCTTATTTAAAACTTGTATTTTTCTCCTATCATTCTATTTATTTTATGTAAATGTATGCGAGAGCTGTATCTGCTGATGTATATCTGCATTACAATGTGAAGATATAATCGGATTCGTGAAAATATATTTGGCCATTCGACAAACAATTAAGGAAATGACGCCCGTAAATTCCGTAGTGGGACGTTTTTAAAGTACACTGCAACGACGGAATTGCTTCCATCAATCTGTGCCGAGACGAATTAAAGAACCATTGAATACATTTACCACTTAGCAGTACCTGGCAAACGAACCGACTGAACGTTTCTCTTTGATTTAACGACATTTTCATAGTCTTCAGAGGCACGATTCGCTATCATCTATCTGACTCTATTTCTTAACGTTGAGCTTAAGTCTTTGGATGTCTTGAATCGTTTTTCCATTAATATTACTTGAGATTTGCTGTATCACTATCAACAGATAGATTGAACTTCATCGGCAATACTAAAATTTGCTAATTCTTTAGTCATTCCATCGGTATGGCGACTTGACCGGGAAACCGGGAATGAACGGGAAATGACCGGGGATTTAATTAAGAACCGGGAATTTACTTGACTCAACCTGGACTATTAAAAATTCTACCGAAAAAATACGGAAAATGACAGCTTTTGACAGCAACTTTGTTGCTTTGTGAAATTTTTTTAGCTGACTCAAATTTCATAATAAAATTGATGATTGCCGTAACCTACAAAAACAATCATTATTTCCATTTTTTCAGAAAAATGTTTTTATCATGTTTCATTTGCTTTCATCATATATCTGACTTGGGGCAGGGAATTTTAGAAAATAATTATAGTTTTTGTTTTAGGGCAGGGAGTTTCAGTGAAGAAGCATAATTTTACTCAAAATAGGGAATTTTTACATGGAACGGGAAATAATTATAGATTTTCAAACTAATTATAATTTGGGTTCAGCAGAGAGGAATTAAAAAAAAAATCGTTTCTCCATATTAAAATTCGCCATAGTTTTATATTTCTCTCTACCTAATTTTTGATAAAGAAGGTACTCCTAGCAGTTTACATTGTTCATTGCAAATTCATCCTTTTCGAGTTAAAAAATCAACTACTTGCTTGGAATTCAAACTTGTTTGTTGGAAATCAAAGTTTCTTGTTAAAGTTGCAATATTTCGATTCAAAAGTGTATTCTGGTTGAAATTGTAACTACTTTATAAAAAATGAATGAATCTTTTTCTGACGAAAAATCAAGTACTTAGTTGAACATTGATTTTCGAATTTGAAAATTTAACCGTTTCTTTGAGAATTCTTGTACTTCGTGGAAAATCAGCCTTTTTTGTAGAAAATTAATCTTTATGGTCAAAAATTTATATTTTTGCTTAAAATACATCTATTCATCTGAAGATTCATCATTATATCCAAAGATTCATCAGTTTGGTTGAAAATCAATGTCTTCACCAAAATTCAACTGTTTCGTTTTTAGTGTCGAATAGATCTTTTCTAGTTCAAAATTCGATATTTCGGTGAAAGTTTTTCCTTTTGAATTGAAAATTCATGTATTTTGTTGAAACTCCACATATTTTGTTGTGAAAATCGATTTTTTGTAGAAAATTATCTTTTTCTTCGGAAGTTAATATTCTTATTCAAAAATTCTCCTTAACGCTTAACAATTCAAGTTAGGCAGTCAAACATTTTTCATATTAGTCAAACATTCATCTAGTTAAAAACTGTTATGTTTGGTTCAAAATTAATTTTTCAAGCCAAAAATGTCACTTTTCAATTTTTCTTTGAAAACTTTCATTTTTATAGTTCAAATTTCAACCATTTGGTTGAAAAATTGTACTTTTTGGTTGAGAATTAATTTTTCGTCAAAAGTTTAACTATTTTTGTTAATGCTCATCATTTTATTTATCATAATTTTGTGTATAAATGTAATGATTTGTTTGTCAGTTAGTTTTTTTTATAAGTAATTTTTTTTAACTGAAAATTTAACTCATTCCAATTGAATATTCCATAGTTTCAGTTAAAAATCTATTTGTTTAGTGAAACACACATTTTTTCAAACTTGAAATTTGAGTAATCAAATTTTCGTTGACAACTTATCTTTTTCAGTAAAAGTTAATTTATCTGTTTGAAAACTCAACTCCTTTAGTTAAAGATCCTTTTTCTTAGTATAAAACCCTAATGCTTGGCTCAAAATTGGTTTTTTAAACTAAAGATGTTACTGTTCCATTTTTTGATAGAAAAATATTTTTTTTTACTTTGAAATTCAACTATTTTGTTAAAACATTATAAAAAAAAAAGATTCTTTCTATTTGGAAATCAATCTTCTTGTTTGAATATTCACATTCATGGTTGGGAATTGAAGTATTCAAGTTTAATATTTATCTTTCTAGTTGAAAATTCATCTACTTGTTTTGAAATTCAACTGTTCCAATTTTTGTAGAGAAATTATATTTTTATGTTGAAAATTAGAGTATTCTTTTCAAAATTATTGATTTATTTTGTAATGTTTGATCTGTTGGGTTAGAGGATATTTAGAATGAACGCATGAATAAAATAACTGTTTGCGTTTTGCAACAAATATGAATATGTTACTTCTACTTGACCAGGAAAATTGAAAAACTTGACCGTGAAGAACCGGGAAATTACCGGGAATTTGAAATCGTATGCATGTCAATTACTCTTACTAAAATGTTCAAAATAACTGAAAACTCTAAAAAATTTGGAAAGTTTCTAATGATAAATATGCAGAATTTCCAATGAAAAATACATTCTAGTACATCTGTTGTTTCTTTGATATATTATTGTACATTTTAAAATGACAAACATATGTACCATCATAAGACTACAACGTTTTGGCACTTGCTCTTTCACTTACCGTCGCCTTTTCGTTCATCACAACTGACAACAAAACGACAAGGTTGTCATCACTGGCACTGCTTAGTTGAGAGAAAGATGAATTGAATAAGCTTTTAGTACTCAAGTCGCACCTCGATAAATTGTACATTCCCGACTACTTGTTTGAAATTTTGTAACAGTTAGCTGGAAATGTAACACAGAAATAATCTGATTTTCCATATAGTAGAACTTCACTAAATATTAGTATGATGTTTATCGAGTAAGGGTTAGTGAAATGAGAAAAGTGTAGAGCATTGTGAACATCATGATAATATATAGTTACCTGTTTTCTTCCTTCTCTGCTCTGATCATTCTATTGTAAAACACAAAAATTAGGACTTGCGGGGTCCTGGGTTCGAATCAGGATCTTCCCTCTTCCATAACTGGACACAGTAGGTGACTATGGAACCAATGCGTCTGAAAAAATTCCAGATGTCTGAAGTACGGTTTTAGTTCAAATTTACAAACTAATTAAATTTTTATTCTATAAATAGGTTCAAATGAATCCAAATTATGATTGGAACGAGACTATGATATAGACGTTAGGTCTACAGTTACTGTAATGTTTCCTTTTCAAAATAACATGATGAAAAATTTGCTAATGTTTCTGAGCTGATCAACATATTAGCAGAATCGCACTTTTTTTCACATTCTCACCAGGGAAGGTAAAAGATTTGCGTAAAATTTAACCCCTGTGTCTGTTCGTATGTTAATATGTTTGTCTGGTTGTGTGCACTATAGCACTTTAAAAAACTGATCTATTGGTTAGTCGGTCATTATTATGGATGAAAATTCAAAAAGTTAGAGCGCTCAAAAAATTTTTGAGACAATTTTTTTAAACAAACAATGCTAATAGCATGCACAGCCTTCTTTTCGCTCTTTTCTTCTCATTAAGTTGGAGCGCTCAAAAAATTTTTGAGACGATTTTTTTAAACAAACAATGCTAATAGCATGCACAGCCTTTCTCATTGAAAAATTCCCCTTTTTCCCATTTTCTGTTGAAATATAAGATATTTGAAGATGCAGTATTTGAAATGCGTGAAGAATTCATTGAATTCAGTAAGTCTGCGTAGTATTTTATAGAAATTAAAGCACTTTGAAAAATACTCATGAGTAAATAAGGTGTACAGTAAGAAAAATTTGAAGCTGTAACATTTAGAGCATGTTTAAATTGCAAAAACTGGAAAAAAATGGTTTTTTTGAATAAAATAGAAGCACTTAAGAAATACAAAGTGCATTTCTAAATTAGTACTAAAAGTTCAGCACTTTTTAGGGTTAACATTTGACAAAAGTGAAAACAAGATTCTTAACCTGCACAATTTAGTGATTTCAAAATTCAAAAAAGTTGAGTCATATGCACAGTGCACGCATTCTGGAAAAGGTGAATATTGTAAGCCTGAAATTCCTTAATCTTGGGTCATAGAAACATATTACAATTTAACTTTTTCGAAAAACAACTTTCTTGTGATTCATGATTTTTGTAAAAATTTTATAGAATCTCAGAGTGTTTCAAACACTACGAAATTTATTTTCCATGGATGTAAAATAATAACAAAACTTGTAGAACTTTCCGAGATGAACAATTTTTCTATTCATTATTTCTTCCTGGCTCTTATTCTTTGGCTTGGAGATGGAATTTTTCATTTTGGTAAGTGCGTTATCACGATTAAAACGAAAACTAGTCGTCTTATCAAAACATGATGCGCAGTGAATTTATAGATTTTTTTAAGGGTGTAAATTTTGGTATTCCTAATTTTTTTTCGTATCTCGAATAGTTTTACTGAAAAATGAAATTTCTCATTTTTGGTTACATTTTCCACGAATTAAAGAAAAACTATGCATCTTATGAAAAAAGTGGGCTCATAAAAATTTGTAGATCTTTTTGAAATGAATAATTTTGGTCCTTATCATTTTTTGCTTCTCGCATAGCTGGAGCGAAAACATGCATTTTTGATTTTTCAAAAAGTGATTTCGATGAATAAAACCAGAACCATTGGTCAAAAATGGCTTGTTAATGGACTCGTCCTTTCTTCTGCGGTTTTGAAAAATTTTAACAAAGCACAATCCAGTATGATCTTTCTTTCCAAAGTCATGAAGTACACAGACTACGGACTATAGACTACAGACAAACACCTTCGTGAAAATCATTTTTTCTGACTCAGGGGGTCTCAAAACGTGGAGATTTCATTAAATCCGTGAAAGTCAATTTTCGCATAAAAATACTACCTTCTCATTCAGAATGAGAATGTAAAAATACATACGGAGATGAGGATTTTAAGCCAAATAACGCACGACATGAGAAAAGACCAGGATGGAAAAACGTGGGAGCGCTACCAGATTATTATAACGTTTGTATATGCAAGGGTCGAAAAAAATGTAATTGAACGAAAATCGGGCAACGAAAAAAATTCTATAAATTTGATAGAAATAACAGACAAAGGTTCTTTGCCTGAGAAAGATCAATAAGTGTCTCATAATGAAATTGTCGAAAAAAATGACACAAGGTTTGAAAAAAAACTGAAAGTCAAAAGTTGTACACAAAAAAAAATATCTATAGATTTGTCCAATCAAAACGATCTGAAAAAAGTAAGAGCTTTATGATCATCAAAATCCTTCTTTGCTTCGGTTGATATTTTCAACTTCTTCTCATTGTGCGCTTAACTAAAAAAAAAGTTTGCAGCTTCTTCATACATCCCACGGGGTATAAATGTTTTTCATCGATGACGAGAACAACTCGACTGAAAAGGCAAGTAACTTCCAAGTACTACCAGGTCTTCATAGCAGTCTCTATAAAATATAGAATAATTAGATACGGTATAAGATATATTTGGAACTGGGCCATTTTGGCGGAATGCCATATTCGTCCTCACAACTCCCACAGGATATGCGTAACGAAAAGGACACGGTAGAGAAATATTGAATAAGGAAAAGGGTAGGATAGGACAATATAGTAAAGCTTAGTTGCACACAATATATGTTACAAGCTATTGACGCTAACGAGGACCTCCATTTAACTCGTGTGTATAAATCATCGAACCACTCTTGTACTTTGTGAAAATATGGATAGGAATTCTGCAAACCTTCTCCCCTCCCTGCAATGTTTTACCGACGGAGATCGGCCAGGAAGCTGCCGACAAAACAGAAAGGTCTCACAAATAAGCGGAAAAACAATCTCCTTGCATGACATGATTTCTTCTTTACGGCCTTCTTTGTCTCATAAAACATTTTACGAAGAACGTGACTTGACTTCGCGTGAATGCCTGAATTATATTATATATTTCAAACTGACGTTCAGTCAGGAAAAGGAAAAGTATTAGATGAGAATACTGTGAAAGAATTTTTGAGACGTGTTGCACTCTCATTTAGTTCTTTCTATCTTTTATATCTTTTAAGTTTTTTATATCAAAATTGTACTCTGTCTTTTTCTAATATAAAAAAGTTGAATTTCCTTTCAAATTGTACAAATATACTATAAAATTTGAAGAAATGAAAGGAAAGAAAGCCAAGAGTAAACTAAAACTCCGAGAATGAAGTTAATCATGTGTTGAGGTAGAAGATAAAGACTAATTTTCGTTAAAACTTTCTTTTGGATTCTCTTGCCCACCTGGAACTTTTTCAAAAGACTTCTTGATAAAAAAAACTTTCTCACTGATATCGCGTGAGAAAGCGCGACATGCAACGAGCGGCTCTAATTACTCGATTTCCGTACGCCTAAAAATTAAAGTTTTAATACAGTTTTAAATGAAGCTTTGCCACGGCAATTATGAAAGTTTCGGTAATTGGCCGAAGGATGTATGTAGAAGAAAGAAAGAGCCGAGGGTGATATGAAGAGGATGATCCGAATGGTTCGCGTGATACCCTTTTTGAACTCGATATTATCCACGTTTAATTTCATTCAGTCTCATTTTCTTGCTCGAATAGTGTGAAAGAGGATATAGAAAATTCTATCAGGGTATGAAACTTGCGGAGAATTATGTGCTCTAAGAAATCCGACGCTATGGGTAATTATATAACCAATTTTATTTCACTGATGCGAAAAGTTGCACAAACAGATAATTTCAAAAGCAAATTACAATTTATTCGATATGTGATTTGATCCACAATTATTATATAATATAATATAGCTGGGAATGTTGGATCAATTAATTATGTCTGTTTTATTTTGAAGCACCAGTTTGATGCAGCAATAACGATCCAAATTAAAAGTTTTCAGCTTTCACGGTCCGATTTTGCCGTAAATCTTGGACCTTGTTGCGCATTTTTGAGGCTGGAATTCAGAACAGTAGAGAACTTCCAAAGTGACACGAGAAATCGGTCAATCCTTTTCCCAGTAGAGCCTTTCCCTCTTATCTTAAGAATAAGCTATTGTGAACCGGTTTGCGTAATTTAGCTATTCTCTGCCCAGAAACTTGGTGAGTAGAATTTAACTCTAAAATGAAAAAGCGAGTAAAGTGCACTGGCTTAAGGAAGTAATGACGTCACTTTCATCAACATAAGAGAAGCATTTTTATCTTCTACTTTTAGAGTTTAATAATGAAGTCACTTCTATCACCATCGCATCGTCGGGATAATGGACTCAATTCCCTTTTAGGAAAAAATGTCTTCTTCTTTTTATTTTAAGAGATTAGAGTCGTGGAACTCTCTTTCTTATAATGTTAAAAACAGAGATTGAAATAAATTTTCTTCCATTTAGACTGATTAGAAAACGGATAGAACTTTTCCAGGTGGGCAAAATTCTCCTACTACTTTATCAGAAGTTTAAAATCAACGAATCTTATAAATTGAACAGAAAATATTTGAGAGTGCTTTATTGATTTGATCTGCATTTCAGGTTTAATTGAGAAATATTTGGAACAGGAAACCTGTATACATATCAAATTATTGCAATTCGAATCAAAAAGAAAAAAACCCGGATTTGCAAGCCTCTGAAGATTCGTATTTAGTTGAGGAAACTAATGATTTAATTTATTGTAACTGAATATGATTATCCTAAACATACAGCAGATATAAATGCAGTTTTTTATGTGAATTCATTCATAATAAGAATCTCCTTTTCTGTTTACAGAGAGCCTCAGAGAATACTTCACCAAATATGGAGACATCACAGAAGTCATGGTTATGAAAGATCCTACCACGCGACGGTCAAGGTAAGCACAAAATTCTACCGGTATTGTATTTTTTTATACTTTATTAATTAAATACAAATAATTTATCACCGATGAGAAAATTTATAATTAAACAGCTGGAGCTTTATTGCACAGCTATCATACAGAATGATAAAATGAGTATAATCGTCTTGTAATAGGAATTCGATCGTTTGAATTAATGGCGATCATGTAAGATTATGCATTCGCGTGACGAGCGGACTAACTAACGGGCTAACGTTTTCTCCAAAGTATAGGCATGCAACCGAATTATGTATTATGCTAATCATGATGGGAAATTAACCGCTGCAAATACTGCAGAGTTCACAAAACATCATATAGTTTTGGCGCAGGAAAATAATTTCACTCATTCCCAATACATAAATTTTCAAATCCATTTCTAATATATAATCTGTCCTAAATTAATATTTGTATGGATGATTGTCGAAAAGTCGATCATTTCAGAGAATGAGACTTTTTGAAACGAAAAAATTTCAAAAACATTCGAAATATATTTGTTTATTGAAGGGTACCTCATAGAGTATACACAAATATAATGTTAAGGGATCAAGGTTTGTATTTGTAATGGATATAAATTTTCTACGTTGCTTAATTTCGCGTGATAATTTGGGTTTTCGAAATACATGCAGAACAGATGGAAGTATGTAAAGAGTAAATGTTTTGGCAATTTATTCTAATGTACTTCTATCGTCTTAAAATATACTTTTGAAACGATACGAAGCATTAAAATAAAGCGTAACCGGACTTTTTATAAAAAATATGATGCAAAAATAAATATTAATATCAGGGTGGCTATTTGACCAGGAAACCGGGAAAAACCGGAAAAGTACGGTGAATATAATTAAAAACCGGGAATTTACTTCACTCAACCTAGAATATTAAAATTCTACCGAAAAAATACGAGAAATGACCGCTTTCTTTTTACGAATCAGAAAGATATCTTATTATTTGATTTGGAGACTGTAACGTTCCTTTAATCTGATTCTCAAAATATTTAAATATATCTATACGTCATGAATGGAAGAATTAAATTTTTTCCATTATAAGAAAAACGTTTTGCAAATTTGTTGCTCGCTGAGATTCTTTTAGCTGACTCAAATTTGATAATCGAATTGATGATAGCCGAAACCTACGGAAAGAATAATTATCTTCATTTTTTCAAAAAAATGTATTTAACACGTTTTATTTGCTTTTCCTCGTTTATCTGATTTGGAACAGGAAATTTCGGAAAATAATTATACATTTTATTTAAGGGCGCGAAGTTTCAATAAAGAAATATTATTTCACTTGTAACCGGGAATTCTTTACATGGAACGTGAACGTTTCAAACTATAATTATAATTCGGATTTAGAAGAGAGTAATTTGAACAATTGAATTATGATAGAAAGCTGGTTTACCTTGTTTATTGCAAATTCATCCTTTTTGTGTTAAAAAATCAACTACTTGAATGGAATTGAATTTGTTTGTTGGAAATCAAATTTTCTTGTTAAAGTTGCATTATTTCGATTGAAAATTCACCTCTGGTTGAAATTGTATTTATTTTGTTAAAAATCAATTCATATCTTTCGGTGAAAATTCAAGTATTTAGTAGAACGCTGATTTTTTGATTTGGGAATAAAAATATTTCTTTGAGACTGAACTTCGAGGAAAAATTGCCTGTTCGGTGAAAAATTAAATTATTTCGTTGAAACTTCACATTTTTTTTTTTGAACAATTAATTTTTTGTAGAAAATGATCTTTTTCTACCGAAGTTAATATTCTTCAAAAATTCTCCTTTACGGTTAACAATTCAAGTTATTCAGTCAAACATTTTCCACTTTAGTCAAACATTCATCTCGTTGAAAACTCTTATGTTTGGTTTAAAATTAATTTTTCAACCTAAAATATCACTATTTCATTTTTGTTTGAAAATTTCTATTCTCATGGTTCGAATTCCAACCATTCTGGTGAAAAATTGTATTTTTTGGTTGAAAACGAATTTTTGTCAAAAATTGAAATCTTCTAGTTACATGTTCATCATTTCAGTAAAACGTTCGTCTTTCCGATTCAAAATTCAACTATTTCAGTTAACATTTTCAAATTTCATTCGATTTTTCGTAATTTTGTGCATATTTGTAATAACTTGTTTGACAGTTTTTTTTGTCTGTCAAAAAGTTTTTTTTCTTGTTTTGAGTAATTTTGTAACTGAAAATTTTACTTATTCTAATTTGAAATTCCATAGTTTCTTTTAAAAATATATTTGTTTAGTTAAACTTTAATTTTTTTCAATTTAAAATTTGAGTAATCAAATTTCAATTCAATAATATTTTTCATAAAAGTTAATTATTCTGTTTGAAAACTCAACTTCTTCTTCTTCAATTGGTTTTGAAACTAAAAATGTTACTGTTCCATTTTTGATTGATAATAGTTATTATTTTACTTTGAAATTCGACTATTTTGTTAAAACATTATACTTTTTCTTAGAATATGATTCTTTCTATTTGGAAATGAATCTTCTTGTTTGAATATCCACCTTCATGGTAGAAAATGGAATTGCTGCAAATAAATATTTATCTTTTTAGTTGTGAATTCATCTTCTTGTTCTGAAATTTAACTTTTCTTGTTGAAGGTTCATAACGTTATTTGAAAATTCATCACATTGGTTGAAAAATGAACTATTTTATTGGAAATCTGTTTTTTTCTTGTTATCGTAAATTGATTTTTACAATTGTAAGTTTAACTGTTTCAGTTTTTGTAAAAAAATGATATTTTTTGTTGAAAATTAGAATAAGCTTCTCAAAATTGATTTATTTTGCAATGTTTGATCTGTTGTGTTATAGGATGTTTAGAATGGACGTTATGGATATTGAAATCGCCAGGAATTTGAAATCGTCCTCCGAATCAACACCCTGAATATTAACTATTAGTTAAGATTAATGCAGCAATGCACTGTGACCAGACTTATAGGACAGAGTTTGAAGTGATTCTAAAAATCATTTACTCTTGCATATGCATAACCACCCTTGATTTTTATCATTTATAACTAAATATAAATCATTTGGGAAAATCTCAATTATTTAAAAAATGTTGTTCATAATATGTTGCTATTTTTCATTTGTATTTTGGAACAGGTGCGTGACAAGACATTTTTCCCACTTCTATCATTATAATTTTTCAACAAAGTCCTCTGAAATTCCCAAACCAAACCAAAATGTGCTCTAATATGATAACTTCACTGCGTAGTGTATTAAAATGATAAGAAATTTCTCGAAAAACTGAAATTTTTCAGGAGAATAGAAACGCCTATTTTCTTTCCCATCATCAGAATTCCGTTTGAAGCCTGTGCGTAGGAAATAAACTACATATCAGTGATGCAAATCTATTCATTTTAATAATTCCTCAATCAAACATGCTACTATCCTTATTTTGATCACAATTACTGCAATGTTGATCATAATTACATTTTTTACAAATTTAACGTATTAAAAATTTGTTTGACTATAAATGTATACAGATTTTGCTTGAATGAAAGCTACTTTGGGATTTGAATCAGCAAATATGAGAAGTCAGGAAAAGATTGCTTCCGAATTAGAATTGTTCTTATCTTCAGATATATATTTGTATCAATATGATATTATCATTAGAAAATGAAATAATAAAGTTGAATAGCCTTTCTATTTATTTAAATTGAATGGAATTTCAAAGGGAAAATAAAAATGTTCTTCAAATGCCCATATTGATTTATGCGGAGCGCAAGAGGATGCCGCTGATTATGCGATGCGGATAAAGGAATTTTTATTATGCATGCAGATGCGTGCTTAAGGTGCTGTAGAATATTCTGCATGTCTGCATGACGATGACGTTCGACATGAGCCCTAATCAGAAGGAACTCTTACAACAGTAGCTCGACACATGGTGAAGAGGATAATAGTTTTCAGTAACAGCCAATAACCCGCAATTATTTCTACATCATTTCTTTTTCATTAAATTTCTTTCTTCACTTTTATTTCCAACGTTATGATCTCGTGATACATAATTATTATGAGAAACCATAATTTTAATTCGAACGTATTGGTTGTTTGAAGATTCTCACAGAACACTTACAATTTTGATTTGAATCAAAGGATAAATCATGAAATCAGATCATCAAGGGGAAGTGAGAATTTAGATGTGATAACAATTTAAGAGTTATATAAATATCGAATGCAGTAATCATTACTTAGCCACATGTATCTATAACAAAATCATTTGAAATATGAAAGTTTCGTCCTTCCGTTTATGAATATATTGGATCTTATTATTTACATTT
>WSXT02190774.1:0-19847 GCA_011762715.2 Neuroterus valhalla
TCGGAAATTTGACGTAGAATACGATAAAGATACTAAGAACCTAATTCATGGGGGTCAAACTAGTTAAAAATCGATTTCAAAATTTCAATTGTTAATAACAATTTCAATTTGTTGAGAATATTTTTGGGATGGTTTTTTTTAGTTAAAGCTCTTGCTTTTATCTTTCAAATGAAAAAAATAAAATGTTTCCAGCTTAAATAGAACAGAAGTTATGCATTTCCAAAAAATAGTCCTCACTTAAATTCTCAATTTTTCAATTCTACCTATTTCTAAAAAAAATTGCAAAATAAAAAGAATCCTCAAATACGTATCTTCTCTTTTTCGATGAAGAACCCGTAAAAAAAGTTGTAGCTCAATCAAAAATGGGGTCTTTGGGGTCATAAAAAAGTAAGACAATTTGAAGGGAAGGGGGTTTCGTATTAAGGGGAGGGGGATCAGAAGATTTCACGTAGGAACAATTTAATAGATTTTTAATATATTTCCACTTCAAATCAAAAAATAATAAAATAAAAGATATTCCGATTCGTTGCGTCTCTTTATCACAAATTTCGACACAACTAACAATTTCGCGTGTCTGGATAGTCTTCCCGTATTTCGAGACGAATAGCATTTTTCAAAAATTTGACTAGACCGAATAAGTGCGCTTTTCACTCGCATTGCTTCAAATGTATATTATTACTTCAATCCTTCAAATCAACCAGCCCTTTTTTAAAAAATTCACTTCAAAATTCGAATAAAAATGATAGCAATATCATTTCAAGAATTTTTTTAAACTCAAAAAAATCTTAAAATATTTAAAAAACGAACAATTTTTTGTTGTTGAGATAAATGAATCATCAACCTAAGAATTGAATTTCTAAAAAAGAAGTTCCACTTCTTACAAAGTATTTGAATTTTTGAGCAGAAGAGATGATTTCTTGATGAAAAATGTTATACTGTATATTTGGAATGAACTAGATTTCAATGGCTTTGGACCCAGTCCGTCCGGTTGATGGTTCGGAACCCACCTTGAGCTGTAGATCCCCTCTACCTATAAGGCAGTGGTAGGATCTGTCAAGGAATAGCAGAGAGATACAAAAAAAATGTGAACCCTTAGGGGATACTTTAAATCATACAATATAACCAAACAATTGTCAACCAAGCAGTTGAATTTTCTACCAAAAACATCAATTCTCTACTTATAGTACAGTCAATCTATAAAATCTTGAGGAAAAGAAAATACCATAAAACATTTTTTTGCGAGAATCGCTAGAAGAGCTTTCAAAAAAACCCAATCCGAAAAATGCGGGGTCGTTCAGGGGCGGCTTTTTAAGAAAACTCAAAAAGTTTTTGGATTGGATACATCTCGGAAATGGTAGGTTTTTGGGAAAATTTGGAGTGACAAAAAATGTTGGGGGCAATGTTTTCTACAACTTTCCTTGTTGCGTCGACATTCTGTGATGAAATTTGCAATTAATAGATGGCGCTTAAGTACCAGAATATACGTTACCAACAAACAAGAAAAGAATATTCAATCAAAAAAGTGAATTTGGAACGAAGTAGTTCCACCTTGAAGCAATAGTTAATATTTCAAATCAGGAAGATTTGAATTTTTTTGGTTTTTTTTTTTCAAGTGCAAAAAGTAATTTCAAGTTCAATCAAAAATTTCATTACTAAAACAATATCCCAGAAAAATATTAGTACGTTCCATTTCAATAAAAATAATTGATGTAGCTTGTAAAAATGATGCGAAATCGTTTCAATTAAAATAAAAGAACAACTCCCTACGTGGCTGGATAAACGACTTCTTTGTGTTTTTGCTTCAAAACAGCCACTTTTTGAAAACATGGTACGTGATTACCATTTTCATGTTTCAAATCAATATCACCGTATTTACTATTATTATTTTTTTTTTCTTACGAAATTCAATCACACAGGCCAATTTGAATTTCGCGGATTTGAAGGGAATCACTTTCCCATCTGCATCACATAAAAAACAATGCATACTTCCGTCATCAAAAAGAACGAGAGAAGAAATGTCAACAAATAACCGATAGACACGAACCTACGATTAAAATAGACTACACTCCAAGCTGGAACTGCCACCGACTTACGGTACAGTCACACACAAAAAAAAGGCTCGCGTACTCTTTTTGTACGTCCGGGAAAATAAGGTACATTTTCCAAGAATGAGGGGCAAATTTTTTTTTTTTTAATTGCTCTCGGCAGGATCTTTGCCGGCACTGTTGTCGATTCTGATACTTCTTTTTATGGCGAATCATTTGGAAATTATTAGAATCGTCCGGGCGTTCAAGGTATACTTTCCTGCTGGCCTCTCGGACTATCACATAATACTTGAATCTGCAACTAAAACCAATAAACAAGTTGAATTTCCAACTGAAAAAATACTTTTCAATCAAAAATAGAAAACTTACATTCCCAGTTAGAAAAATTTTTTCTCACACAAAAAAAAAAAAAATTTCAACTAAAATTGATCAATCTTCAACCAAAAAAAAAAAGAATTTTCGTCCAAAGATTTCGAATTCAACCAAGCATTTACATTTCAAACCAAAAGATATGAATACTCAACGGAAAATAAAAAAGTCAATATTCAAAGGAAAAACATTTTCATTATCAATGCATTGCAATTGAATTTACACAAAAAAGAAAAATTTTCAACCAAATAGTTGAATAATGCGTACCTGGAAGAATAATTTCCAACAGAACATTTATATTTCCAACTAGAAAAGATTAATTCTCCATTGAAAATATCGATTGAATGTTGAAAAAATTGATTCTAAATAATAAAAAAAATAAAACCTAATGATTGTAAGCCAAATAGTTCAATTCTCAACCAGTAAAATGAAGTTTCCACTAAGATGATGAATATTCTACCAAAAAACTTGATTTTCAACTAAAAAAGAGGAATGATCGACAAAATAAATGCCTTTTTAAACAAATAGTCCTATTCTTAACTATAAAAAATTAGTTTTCATCCAAATTGTTTAATTTTTCAATAAGAAGGTGGATTCTCAACGCAAAATGTAAAATCGAACAAATGAAGTCTAAGAATGAGAAAAAGTAGTCAAAACAGAGGGATATGGAAAAAAATGTAAAGCCTGCGAAAACTCAATATGAATCTCCCCCTGAGCGTCTCTCGTCGGCCGACACTGAAGGCCATCGCTCGAATAGGCAGGGCGGTACTGCGTAGTTTTAAGTTTTTTACTTGACGAATCTGTGCGTGCGGCTTTCAGAGACTACGTGGCCCTGATTGCTGACATAAGCGTATTTGGTCGTCGCTTCAAATGCGGTTCGAACTAGATTTTAATTGCGCTGGATCTAGGGCCGTCTACCCTCGATGCCGGCCTTATATCCCGAGATGACTTCTTGGAATTGGAGAAAAAAAAATGCAACGACCGAATTCGGGTCTATTGAAAATTCAAGAAACAAGATAAGAATTAAAAATATGTTCTCTTTTGAATTTTTCTAGAGGAAAATAATATGTGGAAAATACATAAGAAAATACTGTTAAACTTTTGAAATTCTCCTTATCCCCCTTTTTTCAAGGAACTCTTTCCTTATATCCGATATTTTTGCTTGAATTTTTTTTCTCGTTGTTGGAAAAGTAACTTTTTAATTATTTATTCGAAATTCATCTCGTTTCGTTGAAAGTTCTAGTGTTAGGTTAGAAATTCAATTTTTTCTTCTAAAATGGTAGGATTTTCTATAATGTTCTTGAACTCAAGTGTTGTTGTTTTTATGTGCATAGTTTGTTTTGTATTTCCTCCGTTAGTGAAAGTCTTGCAAGGAATCTTTTAAGTGGAGGTCTTTGTGCAAATTATGTGTTGAGTTGTGCGCATTTCTTCAATTGAAATCTTTTTCCAAATCATTTAGGTCGAATGTGTTTTTTTTTCAAAAACACTTTTGTTTTCTTATTCTATTATTCTCCAGTTAGAAATCTCAAAGTATGGAACGGAACGGTGATTCAGTTATATCCCAGTCAATCATGCATTACATCTATTTATCTTGGTCATATCCATTGTTTCAGCAATAAAAATATTCCCGATTTGAATATCAGATTTTTAAAAAGCACAACTTGTTTTGCGACAGGTCTCAACCTGAGTAAAAACGAGTGATTGAACACGAATGTGTGGTCGATTATTGTCTATCAACATTTTATTATAGAGTCAACCACATGCAATATTATTTTGCCGCTCCCTTTTACGAGAAAATTCCATATCGTACATTGTTTTGAAGGTGAAAGATTTGCCTTGAAAAGTATTGTGGCTAAAGGGATTTCCATAAACTACATTCCAAATTTGGTTGGAGAGGGGGGGGGGGGTGACCAAAAAAACTCAAATGGTAACAGGTAGAAAGAAGAAAAGGGTCAGTACCAGTAACATCACAAACTTAGATACCATTTACAACAAAAGTACATTTTGTAATGATAAATTGGAACAAATTCGCGTATTTTTATAAAGATGGCCCTGTCCAAAATAAGTTTCGATATCATTTCCATATTTCAGACTTTATAGGGTATTGGAATAATTAACTGGTTTTACGGCTGCTCGCCAGTCATTTCCTGAAAAGTATATAATAGGAGGTTAATAAGGAGCCTGATAACACATTATTTGTGAGAAAAATGGTACACTCATCTCGCTAGATAAGACCGGCATCGGTGGTAGATATCCTTATGTGAGGCAGAATTGAAATCCAGTTTGAACCGAATTTGAAGTGACGAACGAGCACGCTGGTGTCAACACTCAGGGCCGCATAAAATCTCTGAACGCCGCACGCAGACAGTCGACAAGTAAACAACTCCAAACTAAGCAATACCGCACTGCCTATCCAAGCGATGGTTTTCAGTGTTGGCCGACGAGGGACGCTTGGGGGGAAAGACAAAAGCAGTCAAGCGTGAACAAACTTGAAGCTGGCCGTACCTAGAGTGGCCTTATCTAGCGAGATGCGTAGTTCTGTGGTATTAGCTTTAATTTCGTTGAGTTGCGTACCTGAAATAGTGACCGATTTATCAATACTCGCAATGGATTGCATTCTGACTGCCATGTCGCAAATAGAAAAAAAAATGGTTGTTGTAAGTCTACTGTTAAAGTCTAGATATTGTGATTGTATATGCTTTATCGCGTAAAGGAGACACTGTTTGGTAAAGGTTTCAATTCCGTACCTACTGCGTATCAACAAAAATGTCAAAGTTCCTTCTCAAAAGTTTCAATCACAGGCCGAAAGACTAGAATCCCTCTTCTGCTTAAATCCTGAGGTCGGCCGCTTCGGCTGTAATCCATAACTTGACCACGGCGCCGCTAATGACGTTTGGAGGTTATGTTTAAGTGCAACGTTTAACGACAGCTTATTCCGAGCAACAGAATTTACTGCACAATATCATTCTTTGTAAACATTGATAGAAGACGTTAAATCTCATCTTCTGGCCGACCTCAGAGAACAAAACTGTACGATTCAAGGATTTTCGTGGCCAATCTAAGGGGATTTATGTACTTTTTCATAAGATGTTTGTTTCTACTCAGGAAATGGTTTTCGAAGGAAATAATGTTTGAAAAGTAAACTCTAAAATACAGGCAATAGTCTCTGACACGTTCGAATATTGTTAAAATAGTATATTATGCAACATGTGCGTAAAAGCGGTTTTTACACACAAGTTGCATACGATATTTTTTGACCCAGTGTGCATGTAAGATGCGCTTTTACACCCATATGAGTGCGTAGAACGGCTCATGAAGATACAGTGTGAGAAATATGAAATAAAAATTCATTTTACGCTCACTGTTTTGTGATAAGCCGTTTCGCACACCCGTAGGAACATGTAAAAGAGCATTTTACGCACACTGTGTCGAAAAATGCTGTTAAACGTGGAGTTTATATTATTATATACGTATTTCTTATAAAATAATTTTTTTCTTGCGAGATGATTTTTAGACTAAAATTTTGTACTCTGTTCAAGTTTTCGCCAACCTTTTTGGTTATAACTGCTATGATGGGAATGATTTTTTTTTTAATTCAACTGATTTAAAATTTTCCTTTGTTTTTTCAATCTGAAAATTCGTCATTTTTGGGTGAGAATCCAGCTGCTCAGTAGCCAATTCCATCATCCTACCGGAAGATAAATTATATTTTAGAAAACTAAACTTTTCTGTTTTAGTTGTCTTACTTGGTCTAAATTGAACTATTTTGTTGGGATTTCGTCCGTTTATATTGAAAGTTCATTTTAATGGTAAAAGAGTCATTTTTCTTGGTTGGGAATCAACTTTTTTGTTGAAAATTCATCTTTCAAGCATATATTTTGTTGCAAATACGTCAATATGATAGAACATTAATCTTCTCGATCGAAGACTCGTTTTTGGTCCAAATTTTGAAAATTTTGTGGAAAATTCGTGTAGTCTAGGAAATTTTTTTTTTGTGAAGGATTCAACTATTCGGTATCAATTCGTTTTTCGTGGTTCAATTAAACATGTTGAAATTCCTTGGTTTCTATTTGTTACAAGTTCATTCTGAAAACTGGGAACATGAGGATTTTTGTTTGAAAGTCGATCCTCTTCAGTTGAAAATTCAACTATTTGTTTAAAAACTAATCTTTCTCGATTCAAAATCAACTTTTCTGTTGAAAATTAATTAATTTGGTTGATGATTGAATTATTTTTTCGAGAGTTTGTCTTTTTTGTTGATTGAAAATGGTTGAAATTCAAATAATTTTTTTATTGTAAAATAATTTTTCAACTGATTCAAGTATTCTACCTTTTATTGAAAACTTATGTTTCTTTAGTTGGATTTCAAACTATTTGGTTGAAAGTTCACGCATTTGTTAAAAATCACCTTATGGTAGAAAATTAATCCTTTCGGTTAAAAATCCATATGTGTAGGCGAAAAATTCAGCAATTTCGTTAAAATGGCAGCTATTCTGTTGCGAGTTCAATTATTTTCTTGGAAATTGAGCTGCTTTGTGAAAGTACCTTTTTCGATGTAAAATTCAACTGTTTTGTGAAAAAAATCGTCCTTCCAAATTGCAAATGTATCTATTATATAAGGAAGTGGAAGTGAAATACTCGGTTGAAAGTTTAGCTATTCTTTGTTTAAAATTTAGGTATTCTGCTTGAAATTCAGATTCAGCTAACGGCTGCATTACGTTTAGGACGGAGGAGGTATGGAGAAATGAATGGGGGGGGGGGGGGCCAAAAATTGGTAACGTAGTTCATGGATGGTCCCTAATTTATATTTGAAAAATGTCTTATTCGAAAATAAATGAGGAAAAAATGTACTTCAGTGATACAATCAGGAGACATTTTGAAAAGGTCTTGTGTAGTCTACAATTAGGGGCCCTAAATTTGAGCGCGGCTCGTCGATTACACGAAAAACAAGCCTCATTTAACCCTCCATTTTTGAGTCCCACGATCTCTTTTGGCTCGTCATTCCTTCGTAATCATTTGAAATAAATGACCAGCTCTGCGTTTTTACCTCGACAAAATACGAATTACAAACGCAGTTTTGACGAAACCCTATATATACCCATGCACTTAAAGTTTCACCTTCCCGTCGGTGTTACGTTGTAAATTTAAGACAATCATTCCTTTAAGTGGGGGAGAAGGAAATTGTCCACGAGATAATTGCCCTGTACTTCAGTTGAAGAGCGTAATGTAGTTTTTGGAAATGTGATTTTGGTACTTTTATGTACTTCCGATCCTGCCTTACATGGTGAAAAAAAAGGAAATAATTTCTGCGATTTTTGAAATAATAATTTATTCTGGAACATTTTAGCATATTCTAGGCATGTCCGCAGGTTTGTTAAACATTCTGAAATAGATTGGGATGTTCCCTAATACTTCCGGGAAAACTGGTGGTAACCCTCGAATTTCGTGTACCGTGAAAAAGCAGGGAAATGGCCCGGAATTTTTCAGATTTGTTTTGCCAGTTAATTTTTCGTTGAAAAATTAACTTTCCTATTATACTCCATATTCGGGGCTGCCACTCAGTCATTAAAGTCACTTTTAGTCACTATAAGTCACTTTTTTTGAGAAGCAGCTTCTATAAATCACTTTTTTACAGGAAGATGTCATATTGGAGTTTTCAAATCTTTTAAGACTCTACACCATAGTTACTAATAAATTAGAATATCCTTTTTATCGACTTCTGAAAATCTATTTATTATTGAAGTTTAACTTATTTCAGTTCGTGATTTTCCTGTTTTCTGGTTCCTATTGTCAATCATTGTGGAATATAAACATACTTTTGTGTTATTGATTTGTCCAGCTTGTTTAGCTTGTTTAACTCTTCCTCTCCATCCTTCACTTCCCACTGAAAGCGGTATGTAGCGATGTGAAGCGGCATCTGGCACATGCGCACCACGGTGTTTGTGTTTGCGTTTGCGTTTGCGTTACATGGATCGAGAAAATGTATTATTTATTTGAGGGATGGAAAAAATGATTAACAATATAAGAAACAAAATAATGAAGAAGTGTCATCTTTATATGTTGAGAAACACATTTTTTATTAAATATGATTTCATTAATTATGAGAGGAAATAATTAGGAATTTGGGAAGTTTGAATTATTGGTTCAAATGTTTATCGTAAGCAATCGCCCAGTTTAACATTCTTCCAGTAAGCTTAATTAAAAATTCAATTATTTTGTTGAAAATGCAACTATTCTGTTGAAAAATCATACTTTTTTAAGAAATTTAACCACTTGGTTTGAAGTTTAACTACGCTTTTACAAATCCATTTTTTTGTGAAAGATTGATCACTTTGATTTAGAATTGAATCTATTGTGTTGAAATTTTTGGCCAATTTGTGGTTCAAAAATTATTTTTCCAATCAAAGTTTCCTCTATTTAGTTGAAAGTTTATGTATTTTGTTGATAATTTATCTTCCGTAGAAAATTAAGCTATTCTGTTTGAGAATTATCTTTTTGGTGGAAAATTTAACTATTTGTTTGAATAATAAACTCTTCAGTTGGAAGTTCTCTTTTTTTGCTTCTCTAGTTGAAAATATAACTCTATTTTGATAAAAATCCGTTTTTCTTTCCCGTTGTATTTAATTGTTCTCTCATTCAAATTAAACTATTTTTTGGTGTTGAATATTATGCTCGTTACATGTTTAGGTAAAAGTTCACCTTTTTTGGTTGAAAACTCAACTGTTGTGTAAAAAATTTCGCTTCATGGCCTGAAAATTCAGCTATTTTATTCGAAATCAAAACACTTCAGTAGGAAATTTACTAATTATGCTGAAAATCGAAATATTCAGATTCATTCTTTCTAAGTGAAAAGTATCTTTCTTGTTAAAAAATTTCTTATTTAATGAAAATATAAAAATTGTAGCATTGACATATATAAATATCGTAAACTATAAAAAGTAGATTTCAATTATATTCCATATATTCATGACATTTATATTGACTGTCGGAATTAGACCTTATTTCAACTAAATTATAAAATTTTATAGTTCTTTTTAAATTTAGACAATGATTTATTTTTCTTCTACATGATAAACTTGTAAAAAATGAAGTCTTCTATAGAAATTTATTATGTTATAAAAATATGTCCAATACTTTTAACGATTTATATTTTTAGTAATAAGATTTATAGACTAAATAAATATTTTAAATTTGTAGAATTAAAAACTGTATTTGGAAACAATACTTTAATAGTAATAAATAGAATATTTCTAACGGCTCATAATTATTTATGTATTTTAATTATGAATTTCCAATTGAAATTATCAATATTCAACGAGAGAACTTCAATTTTCAATCATGAAGGTGAAAACTCGAACGAGGAGATTTATTTTCAAGTAGAAAGATTAGATGTCCACCAAAAAATACAATTTTTCAACAAAATAGTTGAATTTCGAACTGAAAAAATCATTATTTTCATTCGAAAATCGTACAGTAAAATTTTTAGTTTAAAAAACCAATTTTAAACCAAACAAGAGTTTTTAACTAAAACAAAGAATATTCAACTGAGAGAATTATATTTTTCAAACGGATGAAATAATTTTTAATGAAAAAGATAACTGTCAATCAAAATTTGAATACTCAAATTTTAGGCGGGACAAATGAATTTTTAACCACAACGATGGAATTTTCGATTGGAGTAAGTTCAATTCTGTTCATTCAAAATCAAGAAGTGGGAACCTTTTATTTGTAAAGAATTTCAAATTGAAATAGCAGTTTTTTGAATTTCCTCTCTTTTAAATCCATATTCTTTACAGAAACTCCCTGCCCTAAAATTGAAACTACATTTATTTTCTAAAATCCTCTGGCCCAAGTCAGGTAAGTGAGGAGAATGCAAATAAAACGTGATACATACATTGTTTCGAAAAAATTAGGATAATAATCTTTCTGTATGTTGGGGCTATCATCAATTCGTTTATCAAACTTGAGTCGACTAAAAAAGGGTACCCTTATACGAGGGTAGTGGGAACACGTGGGTAGAGACCTAATTCCTAAAAAGTATCTTGTTACCGTGACGCTGAAAAGTGTTATTGAAAAGCGTTACTGACTTTAGAAAATGACACCAGTTGAAATTTTTACAAGCATCGTTCACGACCTACTGTGATATGAAAGAGGAACTTTAACGATCCTAGTATACTCTCTCTAGCATTGACATATGTTACCTTGCCAGATCTATGCGCTAGCATTGGGAGTCTAGGGAGAGATGTATGACACCGGTTAAAATTTTCACGATCATTATTATTATTATTATACCATTAAGCCAAATCCCTTTCGGGGTAAGCGAAACCATCGTTTCGCAAAATTTTCAACCAATCTTCACATATTTGATATTTTATTGCTATTAGCTTTGCAACCAAGGTTGAATCGCAAAAATCGGACTATTTTTATGATTTTTGATCATTTTTATCATCGTATCGTAATAGGAGTAAAAATGGTCCAATTTTTGCGATTCAAGCTTTGTTGTACTGATAATTATGAAGGATTTTTAATGTACATAAGCTGGTGGAAAATTGTGCAGAACTTGCCTTGTAAATGCGACATGTAAGAGAAGCGTCAAGGATCCTTATATACTCTCACAGACTAGCATTAAAATAATTTTAAAAAAAGTGGACGTATCAAGTGACACGCGGAAGGAACAAAGTTCCATCCGTTGCTTAACAAGCACTGAATATAAACGTTCCTCAAATAATTATATAAAAGTATTCCGCGTCTTTGAAATATGCGGTGGGTACGGAGTTTCGAATGCGTGCTAAGGAGGCTAAGGAGGAAGGACGTACGTATGTAGTATATATGCATTCGAAACTCCGTTCCTACCGCATGTTTCAAAGACACGGATTATTTTTATATAATTACTTGAGGAACGTTCATATTTAGGATTTGCAAGGCAATATGGAAGGAACTTTTATTTTCGCGTGTCACTTGACACGTCCACTTTTTTTTCAAATTTCCATCATGGCAGTCAAAATGCTCTCCACTACGAACTAGTAACTCAAGTATCCATAAATTGTCAACTTTTCCAGGTATGCGTCTCATACAAAATTGAAGCTAACACCAAAAAGAGAGTATTCTCATTAAGCCATAAAAATTTGAAATGGCGAACCTTTGGGGGAATAATATTGCTCGTGTTTGTACCCCCGTAGTTATTTATTTATAGGTTTTTATCATTCTTTATGTTTTCTTGCGATGCAGAGTATGTATTTTGTAGAGTTATCGGAAGATGTTAAGACTTGATAAATAGGAAAATTCGAAGGTGCAACATTTTGATCCTATGCTCAAGTCAACAATTTTACTGGAAGGGATAGTATATCACTGTCGATCACCATAATAGATGAACCATATATATAACATATATATAACATGAACCATAATAGATGAATTCTTGTTAATACTTATAATATAACTAATGACCAATAAGCAATAACTAATAATGCTATAATGTCAAACTTTATATAACCTCTTATAATAATCAAAAAAGAACTAGTAAACTCTTTGCATTTCACCTTTAACACAAAACTGGGATCATAAAATAGCCTTCCAAACTTTTGTATTTAATTTGCAATGTAAAAACTGTGCTAAAGAATAAAGTATATGATTGACGGTCGACAGCACTGCACTCACATTTTCATTAAAATCTTCATCTTTAAGAGCATAAACATCAATATTTAGAATTTTTCTAATATTTTTGATATTTTTTATAGTTTTGCCAAATACTTACATCGCGAAAAAATCACAAACAATTATTAAACTCTCGAGGAATATGTGCAAACTATAGGGTTATACATCCAATGCTATTCCCCCAAAAAGGTCGCCTTCGGCGCGTGACGTCACAAGTGAGAATACTCAATATAATTTTTGTCCCAAATGGTGTAACATTAACCTCCTTATTAGATATTTCTCAAGAAATTACTGACGCGTGGCCGACTACTGGTTATACTACCCTATCAAAGAAAATAATCAGATTGAAGAAGCTCGTCAAATACAGGATTTCTCGTTTTTCTCTGCTTTCCAAAGAATAGGATCACTGACTTTTGGGAATGCACTGCTGCCACTGGTCTTTTCGGCTAACGTTGACAATTAGCGGCGTTCTAGTAGTTCGTCTGAAGCAAGCAATACAGAAAATGGTGTTAAAAAAATCATGCCTCTCTGAGAATGGACCCGGTTTGACCGGTACCTGGCCAGTGAATCAGATTCTTGTTCTCGAGTTGTACTCCCAGGCATATTATTTTTGACGCCGTTTTGTTGCAAACTCATAACCCTCATAACAACTCGCACATCGAGATTAACTAAAGGGGAATATCAATCATGTGTCTACAAAAGGAAAAGAAGACGGTTACAGATTTTCATTCTTAAGATCATTCTTTATCACAGGTATACAACCTTCACTGCAATAACTTTTGCTTAAGTAATTTGATTTTAGGGTTCGTGTCATAAACTGTAACTGTCAGTGCAGTTATTCACTCATCCGATTTTAATTTATTCACTTATCTGATTTTAATTGCGAAAATTGGTTTGACAATAAACACATGTCTCTATCGGTCTTCTAAATATGCGTTTATTTTTTCAATATTTGCCTGGGTGTTCCCAATATTTTTTTGTCTAAAAGTGTCAAATTTCTAAATGGAGGAATCTCCAGTTGGCAAAGCTACATGATTATACAAGAATGAGCGCCTTATATTTGCCCTTCTAACTTGCCCTGGTATTTTATTTAGTGAAAAACTACTTTGTTGGAAATTGGTATTTTTTGTGGTTACACTTGGAATTTTTCCTTTTGAATTCAACTTATTCTTTGAGGAAGCTAAATTACTTGTACAAAATTCAACTAATCGTATTTGGGCAGTTGCTGTGAAAGCTTGAAAATGCCATATTTGTGATCAATAAAATTTTTATCGAAAATAGAATGTTAATTTTTGAGTCAAAAGGATTGATTTTCTACAAACCAGTGAAATTTACAACCCAGAAATCTAATTTTTGTACGAGAAAGTTTGTTTTTTACCAAAAAATTGGATTGAAAAAGATAAAACTACCAGAATAATGTGAAATTCTGTGCTTACTACTTTTATTTGCTACCAAATTCCCCAATTGGTCAAAATAAAGTAATATTAAAATCATGTGTTTTTACCCCAAAAATAATTATCTTCCTGCAGAGTGGTATACCTTAAAATAAAATAAAGTGATTCAATTCCAACGAAAAAGATGAACTCTAAAAGGGAAATGTAATAGTTGATATTTCTACCAAAAAGTGTTCTATTTGAAATCGATAGCAAATGAATTTTATCCAAAAAAATGCCCGCTGCGCGGGCAACTCGGGTGATTCACTGAAAATCGAACTGTTTCATATTTGATGGAAAATTGATCTCTTCTAGTTCAGTATTCGACATTCCGGTGAAAATTTGTCTTTTTGAATAAAATTTAATGATTTCTTCGAAACTTCACATATTTTGTTGAAAAATCGATTTTTTGTAGAAAATTATCTTTTTCCTCGGAAGTTATTATTCTTCTTCAAAAATTCTTTTTGGTTAACATTCCAAGTTATACAGTCGAAAATTTTTAATTTTAGTCGAACACTCATCTAGCCGAGAATTCTAATCTTTGGTTGAAAGTTGATTTTTCGAGTCAAAAATGTCACTTGTCCATTTTTGTTTGATTTTTGGTTGAAAATAATTATTTTTTTAGCTCAAAATTCAACCATTTTGTTGAAACATTTCATTTTTTCTTCGAAAATTATTCTTTCTACATATTTGGAAATTAATCTTCTTGATTGAACATTCAGCTTCATGGTTGAAAATTGGAGTGCTCCAGTTAAATATTCATCTTTTTTGTTAATGAAAATTAGAGTATTCTTTTCAAAATTTATTTATTTTGCAATGTTTGATCTCTTGTGTTGAAGGATGTTTAGAATGAACGTCATAAATAAAAATAAATGTGTAATGTGCAAGCCAAAAATATTATATTTCAACTATGAAGATTAACTTTCTCATCAAAAAAGACCAATTTTCAACCAAAAATAGAATAGTTGCATTTTTAGTTAGAACAATGAATTCTCATTGAAAATCAAGAATTTTCGGCGAGATTGACTTTACATAACTTCAAATGGTTGGAACCTCCATGTTTTCTAAACAATATTACTGTTTACCGAAAAAAAGTTCAATTTCGGCAAGAATTCCCGTAGATAATCTAAAATTGTTCAAACTTGAAAATTTTCTAAAAGACCTCACTTCTTTTTAAATATCTGATTTCAGCGAAACAGTCTTAAGGTAACCTACAATTGTTCAAATTTCTTAATTTATTTGGAATCGTTTTTTATTTTCTAAATGCTTGGATTTGTAAATTGTTCAGAAGACTTAACTGTTTCTGTTGAATATCATCCAATTTCGGTGAGAATTCCCTCATATAACCGAAAATTTTTCGATTTTGTAAATTGTCTGAGAGATTTGATTCTTTTCGTGAAAAAATGTCCCATTCCGGTGAGAGTTATTCGAAATCACCTAAAATTTCCTTAATTTGTCAATTTTTGTAAAAGACAACTGTTCTTGTTAAACCAAAAAGAAAATTTACTTTTTACATAGTAGCTCAACTTGAAACCAAATGATTGAATTTTAAACGAAAAATATGAATCCTTAAAAGGAAGTGTAATGGTTGATATTTCAGCGGAAATTTTTTAATTCAAGATCAAAACAAATAAATTCTGTTACGTAAAACGAAGAAAAAAGATTGAATGTGCAACAAAAAAATATGAAGTTTCAACCTTGAAGATGGTCAAATTGGCCAACGGCCATGACACACTTGGAAACCCATTTCCCGCCCGATCACGGAAGTTAAGCAGCGTTCAGTGCGGTTAGTACTTGAATGGGTAACCGTTCGGGAAATCCACTTGCCGGGAAAACCGGGAATCTTGTGCACCGAGAAAATGACCGAGAATAGCCAGGAAAGCCGAGAATTTTTCAGAATTGTTTTCACTTTTGCAACAAAAGTTGTATCACTCACTCTGATATTCTACTATTTGGTGGGAAATTGAGATATTCTGTTGGAAAGACATCTTTTTGGTTGAAAATTCATCTTTTCTGGTTGCGAGTGAAATTCTTCTCTTACACATTTTTCGTTCAAATATTTTTTTTCGTTCTACTATTTTTGATGAAAAATTTCGTTTTTTTTTTGTTGACCAATCAAACAGATATATTTTTCAAAACTGGCTCGGATTTCCTGTAATGCCAGCGCACTATTTCTCGCTTTAGGAACTTTTGCATATTCTTTCGAACCGATTTAATAATATCACAACTTTTCTACCATTCGCCGTGAACTGAGTTCGGCTTTTCTTATTGGAATTTCGTATAGTATAAATACAAAACTTTTCTTCCTAGACTATTATCGAGGAATATTGAAAATTCGTATTTTTTGGTCTATATATAATGTGTAATATACATAACAGATTCCTGCAGGAGACTGGTGACCTCCTCAGTGTTAAACTTAACCGATAATGATTCGTTTACAATATTATGGAGCGTAATCGAGTTACGCTTACCCCGAAAGGGATTTGGCTCAATGGTATAATAATAACAAACAAGACTCGTTCGCATTTAGTATTTAGTAGACCAAGACTCCTGGACTAATTCTACACTTTTTACGGGACATATTTTTTTCCGTGTGGATACCATGAATAATGTGGTCATTTTCAACCATTTTTTCTACAGTGTAGTTAAATTTTTATTCCGAATAGAAGAACTTTAACTAAAAAGTTAATTTTTAAAGACTGATGAGTTTTCAACCAATCAAGCCTGGTGAATAATAAATATTCCGACTCTGAAGGAAATAATTGTGTGCGTTTCTCCCTGAAGCTATTCCTCAGCGTATGAAAAATGAATTCTCTCTGATCGATAGTTGTATGAGGTTGCAGAGGAACCATTGAAGCTTCTTCACCTCTTCGTGTAGGTACCTTTCCCCATGTCTCGCTGTGGTGTCGAAACAGGTAGATGTTGATATTCGCGATCGTAGAGAGCAAGTACCGCGGGGCTTTATGGGATTGCGAAATGAAATGTCAACCGAATATCTTGCGCCTTTTTGTTATTTGCTGCACTCGCCATTGGGTAGAAAGCGCTCTCCGTTTAATGCAATTCCATCATGCATTATTGCATTATTACATTATTGCATAGCTCACATACCATACATGCATAATGCAAACAATGTCCAGATGTTCGTTGCGTTAATTACCTTCTGGCTCTGATACTCCATTCAATTTGGGACTTCACAGAGAGTTAAATCAGGAATTATGGATTTAAAATATAGTAGTAAACCACTGGTTTTATTATTCTGTTTAGAATTCGTACTTTTTTATATTTTTGAACATCCGTCCTTTTAGAATGAAAATTAATCTTTTATAATAGAAAAGTCATAGTCTTTGGTAAAAATTTGTCTTCGAATAGAAAATTCATTTACTTGATTGAAAACTAAACAAGTTCGTTAAAAGTTTGAGCTTCTAGATTAAAAATTCACAATTATGCGAGAAAAGAGACATTTTTGTTGAAAATTGAACCGTGCTCTACAACAGTGCATTATACGCCAGTTGCCATAAGGATTATTCTTACCTACATTTACGCCCTGGATGACTCTTATGACAAATAGCGTATAATTCACAGCTGTTGTAGAACACACTTCGGGTTGTCATTTTGGATTGAGAATTCGACTGTTTGTTATCAAACTCAATCAATTTGTTGAAAATCATAGAATTCTTGTCCAAAAGAGATGTATTCCGAACTAAACATATAATGGAAGACTTTTCATTCAAGTTTAAATAACTTGAAAAAAATAGTTGCATCTTCTTGTTGGGTTCTTTCGTGGTTGAATATCCTAAAGTTTGGTTGGAATTGATCATATCGACGTTATGAATAGTTATATGAATAATTTCGTTTGGTTGCCAAATTTCGAGGAAAAGTTTGATTTTTGGTCGAAAATGCAACTATTTGGTTGAAAAGCAATATTTTCGGTCAATGCTTCCACTGCTTGATTGAAAGTTGATCTGTTTTGTTCATCATTCGTTTATTTGTTGTTGAAGATTCATACATTTTTTCATCAATTTTTTCAATCAAAAAGTAAGTGCATCCATTGTTGCGGTTAAGATTTTTTTCGTTTTGTAAGTTTAAACTATTTGGTTGAAAAATTATTCTTTCAACGGAAAATCCAACTATTTGGTAAGAATTTAATCTATTTTGGTGATAATTTGTCTTTTTTTTGTGAAAAATTAATCTCTTGCAATTGAATGATGATATTTTCGATTAAAAAATAAAAATTTATTTGATTTGATGCTGATCTTCATCGTTAGAAATTTATCCTTCCCATTAAAGATTCGTGAATTCAGTAGAACTTCATTCCTTTGTTCCGAAACTTCACTATGTTGTTTGGGAATTTTTAATATTTACAGCCTTGTAAACTCAGTTTTGCGCCTTAAAGTCAATTCATTTATTTCAATTTGTAGAATATTTATTTTATGTCACGCTCGAAAAACCAGTTCCGGTCCGATCACTGAAGTTGAGCAGTGTTGGGCACGGCTAGTACTTGGATGGGTGACCGACTGGAAATACCGCATGCTGTTTAATGTTACTAAAAAAGAAAAATGTAATTTTTTCTGTTTAAATTCAATTATTTTCATTCAACTATGCAGTTTGTTGAACATTTTTGCTTTGGTATGGAAAATTTACATATTCTTGTACGAAACTTCTCTGGTTTCCTTGAATTTGATCTTGGTGTTTTGAAAATTTAACTTTTTGGTTAGAATTTGAACTATTTGTTTGCAGTGGCATTTTTTTTTTCTTTTTTCTATATTTATATCTTGTTAAAAATTTGTGTCTGGAGTTCAAGAACTAAGATGTGTAGGTGCAAATCCAACTATTTCATAGGGAGTTCGATTACTTTGTTAAAAATTAAACTATTTCGTTAAATTTTTTTTTTCTGTCAAGAATTTATCTGTTCCGTTCGAAAGTATTATTTTGTGTTTTAAAGCAATTCTTTAACTGATTTGAATATCATTTTTTTATTAGAAAATTCAATTTTATTTCTATAAGTTCGTCTTTTTTTATTTCTTTGAATATTTGTGCTTTTGTACTAAAAATTAATCTCTCATGGCAAAAAAATGTATTTTCAGGTTTGAAAATGAACTCTCTCTTTTCAAATTTCTCTTTTTGCCCCGAAAAATCATGCGTTTCGTTAAAAAATCTAGAAAACTAATTTTCCTTTTGAAAATTCGTACTTTTGTCTCGAAAAATGAACTATTTGGTGGAAGATTCATCTATTTTATTACAAATTCAACGAACTACAATTTTTGCTTTAAGATTTTAAATTCACATATTGTTGTAGGAAATTCTCTTGTCTGTTTGACGATGATTTTTTTGTTTTGAAAATGTAGCTTTTCAGTTAAAAGTTTAACCATGTGAAAGTTGATGTCACTGTTATTTTATTTCCTATTTCTCGTTAAAAATTCGTTTCTAGAGTCAAAAACTAAGCTGTATAGGAAAAAATCAAACACTATAGGAAGTTTGATTCTGAAACTGATCTTTCTTAGTATGAAATTGGAAAGCTATCTTTTTTAATCAAAAGTTTACTTATTCTCTTAAAAATCCGTCTCTTTGTATTTTTTTCGAATATCCGCCCTCTTGGATTCAAAATTCATATCTTATAATAGAAGTGATATTTTTTGGTTAAAAATAAACTATTTTCCCCTCTAAATTCTTATTTTTGACTCGAAAAAGATGTTTTTCAACACCATCAAGAATCTGTAGTGTTTAACTCTCCGAAAGTGAACTATTGTGTAATTTTTTGTATTTTACTTATTATTTTGACTTCCCGAACCGACACTGCCAAACTAATTTTAGAAAATAATTGTTTCTTTTTCAATTCGATTATTTGACTGTTTCAAACTTCAGGCTCATTTTTATTTGCTTGTAAGTTCAACTCTTTCGTTGCAAATACGTCTCATTTGGTAGAGAATTAATCTTTTTTGTTTAGAAACTACTGTGTTAAAATTGTAATATATTTTGAATAAAAATCCGATTCGTTTCGTATCAAATATAAGGGGTATTTGTACGTAGATTTCTTTCAAAAGAATGAATTCACCTTTTATTCCTCTATTTTTTCTGAAAACACCCTATTTCCCCTGTTTATTTAGTGTTTCTTCACGCTTGAAATGAAGAGGGCCGTACACGGTAATCTTACATGGCCCATATCAGGCACCCTTTACGGGGCCTTTTTGAATGAAAGTGAAGTTTGCAACGTTTGTGGTAAAAGAAAAATCCAAAATATTATTATCTAAGATTCTAGTGAAAATTCATTTGATTATAGATTTAATGCTTTCACGATGATCCATTATGATGAAATAAGGTATTTTGGGTTTCGATCGTGTACAAACTA
>WSXT02190785.1:0-19846 GCA_011762715.2 Neuroterus valhalla
TGTAGTTTGTACACGATCGAAACCCGAAACAACTTCATTTTCATAATGGATCATCGTGAAAGCCTTAAATCTATCAGGATATTTTTGTTCGCATTCTAGTCCTACAGATGTGCTAATCATAAACTCTTTGATCTCGAAAATTGCATATCTAAGTGGCTTGGAAAATAGGGTAAAGGGCGAAGAGAGGAAGTCGTTTGCGGAAGATGAGGACAGTGGGAATGATATTAGTCGCAAAGAGGTAAATGACGCAATCATAAAACTGAAAACAAACAAAGCACCAGGTAAAGATGGCTCCAATACTTAAATATGGCAGAGAAGGGGTGAATGAAGTGATTCTAAGAATTTGCAATAAGGTTTGGAGAAGCGAAGGGTATCCCAAATAATCGGAGATTGATCTGGTAGTACCGTCAAATAGGAAAGAAGATGGATGTAAGGTAGAGGAGCATAGAAATGTCACGCTCATGTCAGAAGGCTATACAATTTATGCTGAAGTATTAAGGAAGAGAATAGAGAGGCAAGTGGAAGAAAAGAGAAGTTTACCGCATAACCAAACGGGTTTCAGAAAAGGTATAAGATCAATAGATAAAATACATGGGCCTGATTAGCTGGTAAGAAGAAACTTGGGTCGGAAGAGAGGGAAACTTGTTGCACCTTCCGTGAATTTCAAAGCAGTTTTTGATTCCGTGGACAGAGGGGTCCTTTGGAAGGCCGTGCAAGAAGGAGAAAAGAGGAACGGAATAGGAATAAATCTGATGTTGAGAGCATTTGAAGAGTATGTAAGAGAAAAGACCCTTAGGGCGAATAGGAGTAAGGCAAAGATTATGTGTTTTAGAAATAGAAGATGCAGGGTTGAGCATGAATAGCAATTAAATCAGAATGTGGTAGACTTAGTGGCTATCTAGGTTTCTGCTAGGAAGCAGGGGGAATTAAATGTGCGAGTAATGTAATAGGACAAGCGTGGGGAATAGAAATAGAATTTTCAAGGATGACTCGAGGATGGGAGTGTTGATGTTTGATGTGCAAGTACGGCCAGTGTTAAAACACGAAGTGTAGATATGGGGTTGGAAGGAATAAAAGATAGTTAGGCTGATATAAAGATATTAAAATTTTGAAGAGAAACTGAGAAGGGTGAACGGTAGCAAGAATGCGCAGGCGTGTGCACAGGTGGTCCGGGAAAGAGAGGAGAGGGGTAAAGTGGAGCGTTCGAAGTGGGAGAAAAAGAGATACGAACGAAGGCTCGACTATGGGATCCAAGATAAGGAGAGAGAATGGTAAGAGTAAGAAGAAGAGAAAACAACAAGGCAGAGAAAAAAAGGGGGGGTCGGGGAATCCTAGATCACAGGTTGTTGAAGAACGAGTAGAAATTGAAATATCTGAGAAAGATCGAGAAAGGCCAAGAAAGAGAACTACGGGCAGCTACCTGATTGTAATAGGTTTCAAGATTTTTCAAGTAACATTTCAAAATTTTGAATAATATCACAAGTATTTTTATTGAAAACATACTAGGGTTTTCACCACAATTAGTTTATTTTCCCAGGAATTGTTTGTTTCCAAAGATTATATCTTAAAATTGTTCCTTACAGGAAGAGAGATTTTCAAAAACCTTATGCAGAGATGGAGAATATGAATATTAAATATTCCGGTTGAAAACATAATACAAAACATTAGGCCTTTCTGACGTAATGCTCCTCACTAAAAGTTATCTATTTTGGATAAAATACTTGAATGATAAGTTATAAAGTTCTGGAAAAGACTAAAAATTGAAGAATTTAACAGTTTTTCCAGTTTCTTTTACCCCGAATCAGTTTCTTCGAAAATATCTTTAAAATTTGAAATTTTTACCAAATCCAAACGTGTTACTGTACCAAACTGGCAATTGATATTTGTAATTTTTTATGGAAGTTTTAGCTTCTTCATGCTCAGATTATGAACAGTTTCATGTAACGCCAACGTTTTTCACCCAAAAAAGAATATTTGAAAAAAAAATTCTTAGATTTTGGAGAAAATTGCTGAAATGGAAAGCATCATTCGAGTTGAAGCAAACAATTTTTGAGTTAGCATCTGAAAAAACTCATACAAAAATTTTCAAATCGTTTAAAATCTTCGTTCAGTTTTCAATTTTGAAAACTTGAACTCTTGGAAAAAAACAAAAAATCGACTAGTCAAAAATAAAAACAAATGTCTTGTTTATTCCGGAATTCTCGAAAATGTACAAAAAAACATTTCTTCCTCGAGTCTATTGCACTTTCCATCAGCATTTCCGTTAACGAAGAACACCATTAGGTTAAGGGGAAGATACAAATTTCATGTGCATTTGCAGGTTATGCTAGCGATTTTCACCAGATGTACCAGAATAGATTTGGGAGAAGGTTTAAATCTTGGAAAAATTTCAGGCTATAAGTGATCGTTTCCGTTGTATAGCGTTGATGCCTAATTAATTACATGGGTTATTCTCTATAGACAGGGAACTTTCGTTTCCCAGGGTTACATTACTAACACTATTGGTTGTATTAGCGTCAAACTCTGTGAAAATTTTCATTCTAGTACCTCCAAACTTGTTGCACAATGAGAATTAAATTAATACATTGTAACTCGGAGTAAAAAGATAGTATATGCACAAAAGAATAGCTTGAAGACTTGTGCACACATGGCTGAAGCATATTTTGAAGCCATGTAGAAAATAAATAATGGAGTTATTCAGAAATGTTCCGTTAAGGGTCTTGGAACTTACTCGAGGAGGTGAGAATTTTATTATAAGTATCTCGATTTGAATGTAATATTTACAACATATGCACACTTATATGCGTTTTCACGGAAATATTCTTGTGGTTACGTCTATATATGAACAGTAATTATTTGACAACTAGGAATACCTTTTTGGGACCAGTTTTGGGGTTGAATTGAAGATAAGACCTCTCACTAATAATTTCTCTAAGCTTTGAACATAGAAATTAAGAACTTGTCCTACAAATAAAAAAAAGCTTACGAAACCCTTGCGTATTCTTATTAGTATCCATCGATATAATTCATAAATAATTCTATACTTGTGAAAAAAATTTAATGCATGAAAGATGACAAAAGCACCGAAATAAACAAAGAATATGATTTTTATAATTAGAGCTGGAAAAATATTCTTTCTCATTTGGAAACTGTTTGACGTTGTACGATCCTGAATTTTGTTTGACAGATTAGCAGAGGATAGGTTTATAAAATCTAGCCTAATCTAGCTGTAATCTGCATTAACATTAGTTGTTTATTTACTTGCATTCAGTGAAATTATGAGCGTTTATCATTATACATGTTTCGCGGCAATCTTATTTCTGAATCTAATTGAGAGTGCAAACTTAGAATTTTTCGTGCAAAATGTGTTTTGTGAAAACTGTGTTTCGTTAAAACTGCGAATATGGAAATAGTGTTCATTTATGAATTATATTAAATTTAAATATATATATCCTTAATTTTTAATAAGAATAGTGTACATTCTTCAATTAAACGTTCTTTACTATGTATAATTATGTTTTCATTAGGGAAATAAGCAGTAAAATGGCCATAGGTAAAAAGCTAAAATCAAATTCACCAGCAGAATTTTTAGAAGAAGGGGGAAGATTGCGGAAACAAAAAAGACCTAAGGTGGCAAGTGGAAGACGTGAAAAAATTGAATAAAAACTGATTGAAAAAGAAAATTAATGAATAAATAATAAATATTCAAGCAGAAATCAAGCAAAAAGAATCTGTCGTAAAAGGAAGCTTGGAGAGCTTCATCTCTAGAATCCTTTTTATATGGATGTAGTTATTATTTTCCATAAAAAATTATAAAATGGTAGTACTGAATTTTTATTAATAAGGAAATTCATTTGAACATAAACTCAAATATAATTGTGGATTTTGTATGAAATTTGGTTGTTACGACTGAAGAAAGGTGTAATATCCAAAAATGACTATTATTTGTTACTATAATATTGTTAATAACCTCATTATCCTAAATTTTTATATTCGCGAAGGAAAAATTCCATTTATACGCAAAGTCTCTCATTCCCAAACTATGATCAAAGATTTATTTATTTTATTTTAAATCTACTAATTTCAAAAGTTCCCTGTTGGAGAGTTGCTCATATACAATAATTTTAATAATGATTTAACTGAGGTCTTATTTCTGAAGTTACCTTAACAAATTGCCATGTACAATGTATTTCCCATTATACCTGCAATATGCTTCATATCAAATTACCAATCCGTCAATGAATTATTGACAATATGATTTAATAACAAGTCTTCAACTATTTACAGCAGATTCCCTCTTCCATGTGCGGTAATACGAATTATAATATCCATCTATAGAGTATTTATGAAAGCCTTATCGGTCATGATAATGTTATATTTTGTATAAAATTGAACCATTTTACCAATCAGTATAATTGAATTTTATAGAGGAACCGGCGAAGGCTTCTGAAAAATTGATAGCTCCGAAATTATGTTCAGGTTTTTACTGAATATTCAGAAATTTTGAAATGGTTTGAGTATATGCTCACGTTTTATGCTAGTAACTGATATAAATTTTAGAAGACATTATAAATATAAAATCATTACATTTCAGAATATTGACTATTCTAGAACAACAAAAACATATGTGGGCGTTTTTCTATTCAATTATTCTCTAGAAATATTAAAAGAACGAGTGAGAAATTATTTGAAGGAGTAAATCGTCCTCTTCTTCGAATTATTTTTGAGTCTCGAAAGTGATGTTTCAGAAGAAAATTTTCAGGCGATCGGAGGGAGCAAAATTCTGGTGCGATTAGAGCTGACGTGCCTTATCGCAGAAAGCAACTTGGAAGTAAAGCTGTAATTACGTGTACTCTCGCACCATCATAAGTTGCGCCGATTGGCGTGACGTTCGTTCGTGTCCCCATTGCGTGTAAATGCAAAAATTGAAAATTTTCTGCAATAATTATTTCACCTCGAAGTGCTGCAAGTGAAAGAAACTTTGTCACTTAATGCCTATTTCATGCATGGAGGTAATTTCCCTCTGAACATATTTTGCCATTCTACACAAGCTTTTACCCCTTTTCTTATTCTAATCCTTACCACCTTATTCTTTTATGGCCTGCTTCTCTGAATTTCAAAGGTTTTCTCTACTGCCCTCTTCTTCAAGTGACCTATACCAGCTGGTGTACCTTGACTCCTGATTCTGTTAAAACATCTATTCCCTTGCCAATTTATTGGATAAGAAAATTTTTTTGGCATCTTCAGGCTGCCATACAGGGAGCATAAATCCAAGTTTTTGATCATAAACCCTTTGCTCGTTTGTTGCTTCACAATAGATTATACAAATAAAAAGAGGGTTCAAAATGATTTAGATTGAATATATTTTTGGATTTCGGTGCTGTCGTAAAACTTTCAAGACAAACGTTGTAATTCACGTGATCCTGTTCAATTTTTATTTGAAACATTTTTTTTGAATGAGAAATTGTTTAGTTACCGTAGCGTCTAAAAGTTGCGCGAACCGTACCTCGGTAGTTGGAAGTGCTGGATACCGAGCGCTGTGCCGTACTAAATTATTCCCAGTTTCGTTGATGGAACTGAGCTCAAAATTTTTTCTCTTTCTTATTTTTTTTTCCTAATATTGCTCTTGTTCTTTGGAAGAATAAATGAGGAATTCTCAAAAATGGAGAATGAGACAATTTTTACAGGAATTCGATAACGAAACTTAATTGCTAAAAATGTGAGATTCATGTTAAAAACCTCACGATCTTTAATTTATGAATACGCAATCTGTAATGAAATTTCAAGGTTCTTGATCAGTTTGAGTTTTGTTTTTGTTTCAAAAATTTACAAAAAATCGTTATATTTCATTCACAAAAAATAAGTTTTGAAAGCTATGATTTCCTGAAATCCATTTGCAATTCTGCCAGTCAATTTTATGATTTATTTTTTTAAATTCTATAATTTCATTGGAATTGGTTCACTTACAAAAGTTTTTGTTTCGGTTCATCAGGAAGGATTTACTATTGGCGAAGTGAAATTTTTTAGCTCAATACGTTTTTTAAATTACTTTGATAATTATGTAAAAAATATGAATACTTTTTCAACTCGACAGCTGTCATGTTGCGTGAGATTACGAAAAATTTTTTGTTCATCATAATAATGTACCGCCGAATTTCGAAAGTCATGCATCTTATTTTGCTACATTTTTCTAAATTTTTTTTTCAAAAAATTATGTGGTGCTAAACTTTGATTTATATTTGTTCAATAATTTCACGCTGCTCAAGATATGCTGTTGATAATATTCAAGACGCAGAAACATTGTTTGTAATACATTAGCAATTTAACGCAAAATTTTTCCCAAGAAAACTTATAAAATAACTCGCGCGATCCGGAAACTTTTGAGTGGGAAAGTTTTGGATTGTTTTTCCACTGTGAGGAAGAAAAATTTGAAAATTTATTAAGCTCTGTGAAAGTTTTTTTTTTGAAAGAAAATATTTCTTGCTTAACTGAAACAAAAACTTCTATGACCTAAATATTTTGGTGGTAGAATGATAGTCGCAAAACTTCAAGAAAATGAAGCAGATTATTATTTTATATTTTCCATTTAACAAACTTGTTATCATAAATTTTAAAGTGAGTTAAATTAACAGAATTCAGTATAAATTATTATCGGCCGAAATCCGATAGTTGGAATCTACGTTTTTCAAAATCTTAGCGCAATTTCCGCAGTTATTTTAATTCTTTTTTTTTTTAATTCATAATTTCACCAAAAATGCTTGTATCATCAAAGTTTTTATTCAGTCTATCAACCAGAATAACCTTAGAAGCAGGAAATTCATACCTGAATAAATTTTTAAATTTTATTACATTCTGTTGAAAAATTATCAAACATTTTTCAACTCAAAGTTTATATTTCACGTGAGTCTTTTTGTCCATTCCTTTCTTTCTAAATTTACGTTCATTGCCTATGTAATATTCTTATGTTTTTTAATGTTTAATTATATTGCAAATCATACGAAAAATATTGTAATACTATCGGCAGCATGTTTACAGTAGCGTTAAATTGTTCAAGAAATATAACTGTTTTTTGTAAATTTGTGAAACACAAAAAAGTCAAACTGATCAAGAACCTTGATATTTTATTACAGATTGCATATTCAGAAATTCGAGAAAAAACCAATTCTGTAGAAAATACTTGAATCATGAATGAATAAGACGACTTCTCAACGAAATCCCAACAAATTTTCAACCAATAAGATTTATATTTTATCAAACAAGACGAATTTTCGAGAAAACATTTTGAAGCCGAAAAAACTCTTTTTTATCAACCGAACAGTTTTGAGTTTTCAGCGAGGAAAAATTATTTTATAAACAAATAGTTCATTTTATATCAAATTTTCGAATTTTAGGCTGAAGAGATCAATTTTCCACACAAATGTCGAATTTTCAACATCCAAAAATTATCTACAATGACGAAGTTTATTCTCCAACCAGAAAGGTATTTTTGATCAAATAGTTAAATTTTCCACCGAATTGTTGATATTTTGGACCCAGACGATTTTCGTACAAAAAATTGAAATTTCTAACCAATGATATATTTTTTTCATTTGCAAATTGTATGTTATATTCAGAAATTCAGTATTTGCATAAATAGTTTGAGTCTTGAACAAAAAGCTCAATTTGATTCCAAAATAGTAGAATTTTAGACAGAAAAGTTCAATTCCAACCAAATAGTTGAATCCACGGAATACAACTTTTTTACAATTTTTCACCCCCATTTTATGATTTCGAATTTTTAACTAGAAAAATTAATTTTGCAAAAGAGGAATATTGAAACTTAAAATTTCCATGTACTTGATTTCGATTCAAGATTAAATAAGGAACAAAAAATGGCAATTTAATACTTTTTTATATTAATTAGAGTAATTTCTTATTATTACGTATCCGATTCCATTGCCTACAATTACTACTACTTGAATCTTTTTGTTTTTGAGGAAAGGATAAACAATTATGTGATATAAACGTCTAATATCAATTGAATAAATATTTTCAGCCGTGCCTATTATTTTCAGAAATCCCGAAAACCATAAGGATCCTTTTCTTGCACACGAAAGTGCGAGAAAATGTTTTTTATAATGAAAAAGAAACAGTTCTCAACATTTTGCCATGCATTATTTTAAACCTTTCCAACCTAGATGGGTGGCGCTGCGCCTCGGCGTTGGTCAACTCTCGTGACAATTTCGTTCTACATGCTTCTGAAGGAGCACCACACCTCCCGTGCTGCCATCCTCTCTATAATGCTCCTCCAAAATTTACGAACAGTAAAACTTGCTCCTATTTTATCTCACTGAAACAATAATTGACTACAAAATAAGCGCATACTCAATTGAGTATGAAGGAGATAATAATGATGATCATGTAATAAGATGGGTTTGATTATATTAAATAAAAAGGCAGGCTCCACATTCTGAGGAGCCTTTGCCTTCTTGATAAGCATTTCTCTTCTAGAGGAGCTTTGAAACATCTGCTCAAATTCAATTCCCTAACAAACAGCGGTGTTATTTTCAAATTAGCGTTCCTTACTGTCCTAGAAACGTCAGAGGAATCTCATTGAGATTCTCTCTGGAATACTGGTGGGACACAAAGAGAAAGGGAGAATCAGCTAATTGCACTGCATGAAAGACAGTAACTTCAGATTACCGATATGGACTGCTCAGGCGTGCAAATTGAGTTAGGTTAGTTAGTCTAGATTGAGGATGAATTTGATGGTTTCGGTATCTGGGAAAATTTGTTTATCTCACTTTTAGGAGAGATATAAGGATGTGCTATTGAGTCCTAATATTCATTCATATATTTCTTGTTAACATAAGGTATAAATTTGAAACGAATGAAGGCCAGTACTCTCTCTTCGTCGTTGTGATCACTGTTGGAAATTATACGTGACATGAATCATTTTATTTTGAAATCTTGGACTAAGACAAAGCGAAATTTCACCCCAGTTACAGGTTCCTACTCAGAGCATTTGGGATCCAAAAAGTCCATGCTATCCTTTCGCTGTCAAAGTGAAGCAAGTTCACAGGGAGTGGCACGTCTATGGCGGTGATATTTGTTGTAGCATTGAAGTGGTCGCTTTTTCGCTGTAGACGTTACGTTGCCCAATATAATATCCGCCATATTCGATCTTATTATCCGATCTTCTGCATCTTTGTGGCTTGTGGCTTTCGGATTTAAGAAGCCATGTATGTATTCGCATTGAATTTAGTCAGATCTGATGAGATAATAAAACTTTCAATGAAGCCACAATCCTTTTCTTCTTTTGGTCTCCACGATCCATGTCATCTTCTGATAAGCAAATCTCCACCGCCACATTTTGAGTGACACAGGAACTCTCTGACTCTTTTCGATGTCGAGATTGAATTGTAACCGAAATCATTATCACAATCAGTGACCTCAGACTTCAGGGAATATGAAAGATTGAAAAAGCATCTCAGTTCGGATCACAAGCTTTTAGTGTAAAAAAGGCAAAACGGCACATTAGCTTGACTTATGCTATGTAGAGTCCATTGACCCAGCATAGATTACAAATAGTTATACTTCTGAAACCAAACTGATAAATCGTTCAAACAAAGATCATGTTGGAAATCCACTCATAATCTCCTTCTCCAATAACGAATCGACCTCGACGTTATACCTGGAAAGGTGCCTTGCTGTCGCAGTGAAATAGTACCTTAAACACCGAGCGGAAAAACGGTCGATTCCGCGCCGAGTATGAGGTTCAGAACCAAGGCAAAGCCGAGGTGCTTAAATCATACGGGGCGCTATCGCCTGTTCCGAGGAGTTGCCAGTTTGGTTTTTGCAAAGTAATGTTATAACAAACCAAGAAAGGGGGAAAAGAGAAAAAGGTGTCTGGGGGAAAGCCCCTCAGTAGGGAGTAGGGTCGAGAGGGCGAAGCTTATTCCATTCACAAAACAGGAGGAAAATCAACCGTTTCCCCTCCCGAAAACAGGAGGGGAATCATCGAGTTCACCTCTACTATCAAGAAAAACAAAAACCATGCATAGATGGTTGACTTACAGTAGCGTCCTAAACTGAGCAAGACGGCATAGAGTGGGAACTCTATTCAACATGCACTGAGCTGGAGGGGATGAAATCCTGATACGTATCTCGTTGATCCAACCACATAGTTCTGCTGACGAAACAAAACTGTGTTTTGGTCAACAAATCAAGACCAGGAACAAAAGTTTGAGGTATCAACAAACATTGTGTTTTATCAAGAAAACGATATTTCGTGAAGAATGAAAATGTATCTGTAATAATAGAAGCTGTTATGTTTAGATTCTCTGAAATCTGTTCATAAATAACCTTTTGTGTTGGGAACCAATACTTTTTGGGTCTAAAATTAAACTTTTGAATAAAAAATCCTTCAAGAATTCTTCGCGTAAGGAATTCAGCTCTCTCATAGAAAAATCAGATTTTTCATTAAAAATTGAATTGTTAGGTTGAAGAAGATTAATTTTGTTTGAAACTCATACTTTTCAGTCGAGCATTCAACTAGGGCCTGAAGAATGCGTCTCTTTTGGCCAAAATTCTACAATCAGGTTGAAAATCATCCTTTCTGTTGGAATTTATACTTCCGTTCTGAGATCTCAATTGTTGGAAATTCGTTTTTTTTGCTTGAAAATGCAGCACTCAAATAGGATTCTTCCTTCTTGGAAAAAAATCTTCTCTGTTCAAAAATTTGAACATTCAGCTGGAAATTAATATATTCCATAAGGAAGGATTTTTCTTTTGGACAATCCAACTTTTTTGCAGCGAATCCATATCTTTGGTTCGAAAATTTATGTTTTTTATTCTCTTCCACCTAAATAATCATTTTTGTGTTAAAACTTAAACAATTTTGTTGTAAATTTTTCCGTTCTGGGATGGAAATGTGACCTGTCTTAGTTGAAAACTAAATGATTTTGTTTACGATTCAAATTCTTCTTATTCGGAAACTTGATTCCCCGCTGAAGACTTGCCTTCTCTGCATAAAACTCAATAATCTGTTCAAACTTTTTCTGTTTTTCGACATCAAAAGCCTCTTTGGTTAAAGATTCACCTCTTTTGTTTCAAATTCAACTTTCATTCAAGAATTCATCTTTTCAAATTAAAAAATATTTCTCGTGGAAAATTCAACGGTTTTCTAGAAAATTAGCAGGTTTTTTGTAAGAAATTCAACAATTTGGTTGAAACGCGTCTTCATATTGACTGAAAAATCTGTCTTGGTTGAAACATCATCTCTTTTAATAATTTTCTCCATTTCACTCTTATCTCTTCCGGTTTAAATTTGATTTTTTTTTTGGTTGAATTGCAACTGCTTGGTTGATTATTCATCTGTTTTGACAGGATAAATGATTATTCTAGAGCGAATTTTGTTTCTTCTTGGAACCTTTTTCCTAACTCAAGGATAATAATTGGGTTCAATTATTTGGTTGAAATTTGACCTTCCTGTTCAAAATTGATATTTTCTCTGTGGAAACTCACTTTTTACTTACCAAATGCTTCTGTTTTTTCAGAAAATGGTTCTATATGAGTTGGTTGCTACTTAAGAAGTAAAAAGTTTTCTAAAAAGGGCACATTCTTCTGAGCAAAAAATTTGATTGATCTATAGAAAGTCCTTGTTTTTATTTGGAAATTCAATTCAATTTATATCTTGGTTGAAAAATTCGTGTGGGTTTTAGTGAATTCCTTTTGTATGGTAGAAACTTTATCTTTCTAATTGAAAACCTGATTGTTTCTTCAAAAAATTTTCTTTTTGGGACAAAAATTTGAGTATCCATTTAAGATTTTTCTTCTTCACTGGGGAAGCTTATTTATTTGGGAGTTCAACTCTTCTATTCAGACCTAATTAATTTTTTCGGGAAGTCCTTTGTGTTGTTGGAAAGGATATGCATTTATTTCTAAATGAAAGATTTGAAAATTTGGTTAGGATTCGTTCTTTTCTTGATTGAAAATCTGCCTTGGTTAATGATAACTGATCTGTTCTGGCAAAATAAATAACAGCTGTGTTGAGATATAATTTTTTCTGAACTGGAAATGATTGAAATCATTTATCGTTCAAGAACTAATATTTTTCATTGAAAATTAAATTATTTGATTGAAAATTCGTCTTCTTTGGTCGTAAATCGAAAAATTTGTTCAAAAATGAGCCTTCTTGTTAATAATCAATATTTCATGGTTGAAAGTTTAGCTGGTCTGTTGAAAATCCCTTTCACCTGTTAGAAATTATTTTGTTTTTATTTGAGAACTCAAAAGTTCCGTCGGAGGAACACATCTGTTCGGTTGAAAATTTGAATGTTTTTTTTTTGTTTCTTTCTTTTTGTTGCCTAAATGAGCTTTTTTGAATGGGAGTTCCACTCTGATGATCGAAGTTGAACTATTTCCCTTCTCCCACACTCTTATCGCTCTTCTGAGCTGGAAAATCTTTCTTGGTTAAAAATTTATTCCTTTTGTCTATTACTTTTTTCTACTTAAATCTCTTTTGGTAGAAATTAAATCGTTTTCAGTTGAAGTTGCAACCACTTTGTTGATAATGAATGCGTTTAAAGTATCTTTTTGAAAGTTGTTTATCCTTTCTTTCAATTGAAAAATTAATTAAGTCTTAGTTGGTTCAGAACTTACATTTCCTGGTTGTAAATCGAACTTCTTGATCGGAAATTCGACTTTTTGGTCGATAGTCGAACAATTTGGTTAAATATCAGACTTTTTGCTATAGAGATTTTTTTTTGTCGAGAGTTAAAATGTTCTTCATATTTACCAGTAGGCATCAATTATTTTCCTATCAGAAATTGGAGAAATTTTCTGGAATGAGTATCTTTTTTTCCTTTTTTTGAATTTAAATTTTTTTCGGCGCATTCTTTTCCAGTATTTTTGATGAAAAATCTGATAATCTCGTTGAAATTCATTTCCTTTCAAGATAAGACAAATTGAACATGCTGATCATTTATCTCTGTTTTTAAAAATCTGTTAGGTAGGAATTGATCTGTATCTAGAAGAATTAACCTTTTTGTCAAAAATTAGTTTCGCTCCATCGGAAATCACTTTCTTAACAAAAAATTCAATACTTGATTTCTCGCTTAGAACCTGATCCTTTCTGGTTAGGGACAAAACTATTTTGGTACAATTTTGTTTTCTTTTTGTTGTTGGAAATTATTTTGTCAACTAAGAATGTTATTAATCCATCTGTGTTTTGAATTGATGCTCTGAAGTTGAATCCAGAAATTGAAATATTGTGTTCAAGATTTGTCTTCTTATTTCATAAATCCATCTTTGTTAGTAAGAATTTGATTTGTCAAGTTGAAACCTTATTATATTCTAACTTTAAAGGCACCCGGTGGTCTAGAATTTCCAAAAAATCGATTCCTTCGATGTTGATATTTTGAGAGCATAGTCCTCTTAGACCATGCTGTTAAATGTTTATAAAGATCTACAGCATGTTAAGCCTGTTTCGCAAAAATATGAATAATGTAATATCCATCCCTCAAACTTCAAACTCGTTTTTCTCGAAACTACTTTTTTTTTACACAGCGGAATAAAAAAAAAGAAAAACTATTGATCCGGATTGTCTGGAATTTGGATATTTTGTTCAGTACACCAGTAGCTATATCCGGAACTAGGAAAAAAAATTCTATCTTCATAACTTCCTATTTTTTGAGCCAAAAAACTGATGAAAAATTAGCCTATTTTTGGTTTCCGAACTTCAAAGTTACGCCATATTGTCAAAAAAAAAATTTTTACCAATATCCTAATTCAGGCTATAGCTACACTTATACAGATTAATAATTACTTTTGTTTATCTCAAAAAAGCCTTATATTAACGAGCGCTAGACCACCAGGTGCCCTTAATTATATATTTCTTTAAACTTGACTATATGGTTCTTATCTACTCCACGTTGAAATTTTCGTGTTTTAACATTACTATATTTCCCCTTCCTGAAAATGATCGTCAGACATCAATTTCTTCAACTAAAATCCCCTTCTCAAATCGCGAATCAGCTCAATTCTCATGACAAGCATCCAAACAAAGCAACCTTTTATACTCCTACCTCCAGCAGCGAAACTTTAATTTGAAACGTTCGAAATCGCCGAACAATTTTGTCAGGGAAGTGGAATGTTGCAATTATCTGAAATTTCCTAGTTAGACAATTACAAACAGTTTTAATAAAGTTATTTGGTAGCATCGAGTGCTCACAACCAACCATGGCACCAAATCTTCTACATGCCAGTAGTTCAAAGTAGTAAGAGATCCTGATGAGTCAAGAACTAAAATCTGGGTACTGCTTTCGTTCAATAAATTATAAATTTTTGGTCATACCAATTTTAGCAAGAGTTTGGCTACATCAGTGTTACGCAACTAGTACGGCCTTCTCAATATTCAATTATCAGCGCCTGCTCAGAACTAAGGCGGAATTATTCGAAAGCCCCACCGAATCCTGATTTCAATTCCTATAGGAGGTTGCAGCATTTTTACTATCTTCCAAATTTCGTAATTGCAGATTCCAAGAATTCAAACTTTTGTAAAGCAACCTAAGCTGCATCAGCTAAGAATGATTCAGCAAATTAAGGCAAACAAAATATTGATTTGTACGGTACGCTGATTTGGTAACAATAACTTTTCGTCGAATTTAGCGAAACAATGTAGCGTATCAACTGCTCTTTTGTCGGCAAAACGAAATATTTCTCCCTGCGATGGGGTAGTGAAGGGGCTGAAGGGGGGGACTGTACATGGTATATCGAGTTGGCGAGTCGGGACAGGATCGAGCTTTTTAGAGTTAACTAATCCAGCTGTGTATCTCTCGTTATCGCTCGCTCGGGTGCTATATATAACGTCTCTTGACAGTAAACCCACTCGCCATGCGAATTTCATTGGCACTTACAAACGAACATCGAACACAATGCTTTTGAAGCGAAAAATTAATTTGTAGAGGGTGTGATTAGAAGAAATTGGACGAAACCTGAAAATTCGATGTTTGAACAATATCTTAGTGATTGATGGTTTTTGGTGATCGAAAGTTTTTAGCAATTACACCAGTAATGGAGCTTGACAAAATCATCAAACATCGCGATTCGCACATGAAAAGCCATACTGTCTGATAAACTCAGGGTGAGATTTATAATCTTCAATCCAACCACATCAACGAAGCAGAGCATCCCTAAAGGACGAATGAGTTTTCAATATCTTCGTCTGATGAACGCGCAGGAAGATCCATACTTTTACACCAACCATTTCCACGAAGCAAAGCTCTCTAAAAGGGCCTATAGGAGTCCAAGATCTTCTGATTCAAAGGTTACTCTTCTTCTTATGAACAATTGTTGTCCACACATCTTTATCCTTGAATACATCTTTTGCTCTTATTAGAAAACTTTCTCACTAGAACTAACCGATGAGCTAATAGTATGTTCCATACATACTCTCAACACAAACAATAGTCATTGAGAAAATTTCTCTAATCCAGCCTAAGGCATGAAAGTGAAGAAGATCAATAATTTCTATACCAACTAGATTCACAGAGCAAAGCTATTTTAAAAATCCTATGAGTATCTAGAATCGCTTGTAACATACGTCACTAATCTTCTTATAAACGATTGTCTCCTTTGCATTCTCATCCTTGCATGAGCTGCTTGCTCTAATAACAAGATGCTCCTTCCCAAACTGACTTATAAGCCTACAGAAAGATCCATGGCCTCTACACGAACTATATATTCTCAGCAAAGCCCTTTGGAAGAACAATCAAGTGTAAAATGTCTTCTGTTGCAAACGTCACGCTTCTTTCTGTAAACAATTGTTCTTTCTATACCTGTAGTCTTGCACCAATCTTTCGTTCCCATTATAAAAAATGCGCTCACTCGAACTTACTGTTAAACCTAAAAAGAAGCTTCACACTTTTGCACCAACGACATTCAAAAGGGAAAGATTTCTTGCAGGGCCTATGAGTATCTAAAATCTACTATTGCAGACTTGAATCTTCTTCTCATAAACAATCATCCTCCACACAATTTCAATCCCTTCATAAATCTTTTGCTCTTATAACAAAATGATCTTTTCCCAAATGACTGCTGAACCTACAGGATGATCCATTACCTCAACACGAACTACATCTACAAAAGGAATTTCTCTGAAACAGCCAAAGGATGTCTCGAATATCTTGCATCATAGCATCATTCTCCTACCTGTTCATAACTGTGACTACACGTCCTGTTTCCTACAAATCCTTATTCTTAAATAAATTTATCGTCCTCCATACAATATGCTTCTACTCAAACTGGTTAATAATCGCGAAGGATGATTCATACTCATACTGACTGAATGGCCATAGGAAGATCTTCACTTCTACAACAACAGAATTCACAAAGCAATGCTCATTAAGAGGGCATATAAGTGTCTGGAATCTCTGATTGCAAACGACACTCTCCTCCTTATAACCATTTGTCCTATGAACGTCTCTATCTTACCATGAATCTTTTGCTCTTATTATGGAATGCTTTCACCCAAACTGACTGATGAACTTCTAGGATAATCCTTACTCCAGACATCAACTACATCTTTGAACTATGCACTTGATCATGTGATGATTTTAGCAAAGTTGTTGTTCATGAGCCCACGAAGGTTTTAGAGTTGGGACGACCAATTTTTTGGTACGACAGATTGCGCAACTGTCATTTGCAGTGTTCTCCGCGGCGGCGACGCCGCCGCTACAGGACATAGCATGTCTTCTAAGAAGCAATTGTCCTCTACACCTCTTGATCTTTGCATGAATTTCTTGCTTTTATTAATAAATGCTCTCAATTGAATTGACGATGGAAACTACAGGATTGCTATTCTCTCAATTCTAACTACATCTACAAGGAGGATTCCTCTGGAACAACCTGAATACGTCTAGAATCTTCTGTTACGGGTATCGTTCTTCTACCCATGAACAACTGTTTTGTAAGTATATTAATTCTTGAGGTATTCGGTTTCTTCATCAAAAAATTCTACTATACTAAACAATACTTTCTATACTAATCAAATTCATCATACAAAGCAGTCCAAGGTAGCCTATCAGTGTCCGGAATCTTTTCTTACATGCATCACTCTTCTCATCATAAAAGATTGTCTTCTACGCATTCCCATCCCTGCAGAAATCTTTCCCTCAAACTGTCTTTCAGCCTACAGGGAAATCAATACGTCTACAACAATTACATTCACAAAAAAATTTCTCTGAGAGGGCCCATGAATATCTGGAACCTTTTTTTGCAAACGCCACTCTCCTTCTTATAAACAATTGTCCTCCACACCTCTCTATCCTTGCATGAATCTCTTGCTCTTATTATAAAATTCTCTTACTTGAACTTTCGATGAAACCTGAAGGATAATCCATTCTTTCAGCCTTAACTGCATCCACAAAAAGGTTTTTACTAAAACAGTCTAGAAGTGTCCAGAATATTTTGTTGCAGGTATCATTCTTGTACTTATGAACAACTGTTTCGTACACATCCCAATCCTTGAGTAAGTCTGTTTCTTCATTACAAAACTCTTCTAGTTAGACTGAATGACAAAACTTGAAGGAAGATCAATATTTTCTATTCCAACAAGATTCACCAAGCAAAGCTATCGAAGGGAGCCTATTAGTGTCCAAAATCTTTTGTTACACATAACAGTCTTCTCTTCTTAAACTACAGTTTCCTCCGCATTCCTACTCTTGCAGACATTTTTTTCTCTTATAGTAATTGTTTCTTCTCAAACTAGCTTTTAAACCCACAGGAAGACCTACTATTTTAAAACATCCAAATTCACAAAAGAAAGCTCTTTAAGAGGATTCAGGAGCATCTTGAATCTATTTTCGCAATCTTTACCCTTCTTTTTATGAATCATTTTCCTCCAAACATCTCTATCCATATTTTTGACTGAATCTGTTTCTTCACTCACTTGAACTAAATGATGAAACCAAAAGAAAGATAATTACTTTCTCTACCAACCAGATTTACCAACCGAAGCTCTCCAAGGAAGCCTATTAGTGCACTGAATCTCTTGTCACATGCATCACTCTCTTTCTTACAAAAAATTGTCTTCTCTGAAATCCAACTCCTGCAGAAATCTTTTGGTTCTATAAGGAAAACGCTTCTCCTCGAACTGGTTCATAAACCTGCATGGAAATCTACTATTTAACAACAACCACATTAACAAAACAAAGCTCTCTGACACGGCCCAGGATCATCTGAGATCTTTCGTTGCAAATATCACTCTTTTCCTTATCAACAATTGTCCTCTTCACCTCTTTATCCTTGCATGAATCCCTTCAACCCATCACATCACGAAAGTATCTCACTATACCTGACTGATGAACCTTCAGGATGATCCAAACCCTCAACAGCAATTGCACCCGCAAAAGGAATTTGTCCTAACTAGCCTGAGGCTGTCCTAAATCTTTTGTTGCAAGTATCGTTGTTCTACTTATAAACAAACACTCTCTAACATCCTGATTCTTGAGTTAATCTGCTTCCTTATTTTAGGATTCTTCATCCAAAACTGAATGAAAAAACCCAAAAGAAGATCAATATTTTCTATACCCATCAGATTCACCAAGAAATGCTCTCAGGAAGCCTATCAGTGACCAGAATATTTTGTTACGTGCATCACTTTTTTTCTTATGAGCGAGTGTCCTCTCTGCATTCCTATTCCTGCAGAAATCTTATGCCTCCATCAAGGAAACGCTCCCATTTTCAACAACAACTACGTTCACAAAACAAAGCTCTCCGAGCGGACCCGGAAGCATCTGAAATTTTTTGTTGCAAAGTTTACTCTTCTTTTTATAATTAATTTTGCTATACACCTCTTAATCCTTGCATTATTCTTTTGCTCTCATCACAAAATTCTCTTACTTAACCTGACTGAAGAACCTATAGGATGACCCATACCCGCAATACCAACTGCTTCTACAAGAAGAATTTCCCTTGAACAGCCTTAGAGTTTCCTGAATCTTTTTTTGCAGGAATTCTTCTATTCAAAAACAACTATTTTGTACGCATCCTAAGTTTCGGTTAATCTGTTTCCTTATTACAAATTTCTTTCTTTTGAACTGAATGACAAAACCCGAAGGAATACCAGTACTTTCTATTCCCGCAAACTGGCTCATAAACTCACAGGATGATCCACACTTTCAAAACAACTGCGTCTACAAATCAACGCTCTCTAAGAGTATGTATAAGTGTTTTCAATCTTCTCTTGCAGACGTAAATCTTCTTCTCACAAACAGTTATCCTCCACGCATCTCAATCCTTGCATGAATATTTTGCTCCTGTTACAAAATGATCTCTTTGAAAATGACTGATGAAACTACAGGATGAGCCATTCCTACAAGACTATCTACATCTACAAAGGAATTTCTCTAAAACGGCCAAAGAGTATCTAGGATCTTCTGTTGCTAGGTTCACTCCTCAACTATAAATGACTGTCTTCTGCACATCCTTATTCCTAAGTGAGTCAATCGCAGTTATCCCAAAATGCTTCTGCTGAAACTGACTAATAAAAACGCAGGAAGATCCGTACTGTCTGCACAAATTACATTGAAACGATCACTTCCCAACCAACGCCTGAGGCTAGGCTACCCGACTACACGAGGAAAAGTCCTACAGGAAGGTTGCCGCCCGGAAAGCGAGGCACGGTAGGGAGAGGTCCAAGCAAGCGACACCAGGTGCGCAGGACCCTCTCTCCCGCAACCAGCCGCGCGAGTACACGGCATAAGAAGGCATGCGAGACTCGATTCTGAGTCTCTCGGTGGACAACGGGAAACCGAAGTCCACCTCCGGACGAACCATCCGAGCAGCAGTGTGCTATCTCGTGGAA
>WSXT02190796.1:0-21987 GCA_011762715.2 Neuroterus valhalla
GAAATGCTCAAGAGCGTTAATCTGAAATGCTCATGAACGATCAGCTGAAATGCTCAAGAGCAGTAGGCTGAAATGCTTAAGAGCAGTAGGCATGATCAAGAGCGGTAAGCTGAAATGCTTAAGAGCAGTAAGCTGAAATGCTCAAGAGCGTTAACAAACATTTGCTTGCACAGCTGAGCTCATTGATAGATATGTATGCTGAGCGGGGTGAAGTTCCAAATGATTGGAGAAAAGCGATTATCGTTCCATTCTACGAAAGAAATAGAGATTAAGGAGATCGTGATAATTATTGATATAGAGCGATTAGCAGGACTTTAGGAACGCGTTTAGTGTTAAATGCACGGGCAGATTTGGCGGTTGGTGGACACTTGAGATCAAAAAAATTGTAAGGCGGATATGGCCTCGGGTGGGTGGGGAACAGGTAGTATGTTTTGCAATGATGAAGTGCGAATGAAGGTAGAACTTGTTTTGAAAGAGCAAATCGGCTCCGAAGAAACAGTAAGTGAAGGTTTTGAGGTTAGGGAGCAAGGGGAGCAAAGAGGCGTAACAAGTTTAACAGGGCAAGCGCGTTGGATAAACGAAATTGAAAAGAGGAGCGAAATAACTGCTGTGAGAAAGATACGAGAAGGAGAAGGAAAGGAAGAAAGAGCAAGCAAGAAAAGGGAGAGAAAAAAAGGAAAGGAAAGGGATAGAGGAAGAGAAAGGAGAGAGAAGAATTTGCGAAGGTGTGGGTAAGGTCAGGGAAGGAAAGAAGAACGTGGGCAGAACAAGAACAAAGGAAATTGACTAGAGGCACGACACACACACCTACTACCTAACGAAAATCATGAAGGTTATTGAGGAAGGTAGCACCGGGAGTCTACAGGAGGAAGGAAGAGAAGTTGCTGGAAAAAGCTGAAGTTTGGCATACGCCTCCAGAGATGAAATGTACTATATACTCTCTTTCTATTAACTCTTTTTCGATATTCAATATAGAAAAAGGGGCAATAACACAATTAATTATAATAATAAGAGAGTGCAGGTGGAATAAATCGATAAGAAAGCGAAAGAAGAAAAATAGTTGTGTCTAAAATACGTGGTGCAGAAGAAAAGAAGAAGCAGGAGAATTACATGTAAGGAAAGTAGTTCGGAGTGATGAAGCAAACGTTTGAGAGAACAGCAAAATAAGGAGAGAACAGTAGAAAGAGTTGAAGCAAATAATAGAGAAAAAATACAGAGCAAAGGGAATAGGTTGTAAAAGAGTGGAATGCAGAGTGGATTGAATGAATAAAGATAAAAGAAAGTAGGTAGAGCGGAGGATTTATTTTAGTTAAGATGAGAGATGGACGGGGAGAGTGACTTGTAAGGGAGTCTATCTATTACGTTAAAACTGTGAGTAGCTTGACGAATGTTGTAAAATGAAGGAAAGGAGAAAGAAAAGCATGAGAAGGTTGGAGAAGTGAAACATATTCTGTAAAGATGAAAAATAAAGGTTGCAGTGAAGAGAGGTTCAAAAAACTATGAAAAGGTTAGTGACAGGTGTGGAAGTGTAGAAGTTATTCTTGGAAGAGGTATGGAAAGTGAAGAATGATGAGTTTCTTGTCGGAGGATGCAAATAGACGTAAGGAAATTATAGCTAATAGAGGGTACCTCATTAGAACAGATGTAAGAGTAGGAAAGGAATGACAGGAGTAGGTAAGAATGGGTAAGAAAGTGCAAAATGAAAAGAAAGAGAAGATGTTTAAAATAAGAGAGGGGGCGGGGCTATGCAAATGAAAAAGTTAAAAAAGATAAGATATCGAGTTCTTACCACTCCTGAAGTTCTAATGACAGCAAGGAATTTACTTACCTAAAACAGAAAATTAAACTATAAGTTAGGAAACTAACTAACCTACTATATATTGGTGCAGGTTGGTGAAAAATATATTTTTGAATAATATAAACTTGGAAGTTCATGGCTCAGTTCATGGTTAGAGAGTGATCTCACCTCCCCTAATTGTGAGAGACTGAAGTATCAATTTGTGTTTCTAAGAAGAGAACATAAACAAGAATCTTGGGAGACAGACGGATTCATTTGAGGTGGAGACTGACGGGTGAGGAAGGTCAAGATTCAAGATTTTCTGACAATGAGTATGAAATTGAAGTACAAAGAGTGAAAAAAGGAAGGTGAAAATAAATCAAGTCCGTAATTTTGAAAGACAGTCTACTTTTTTTAAGGGCATGTAAGAGTCTCTCAAACTCCCAAAAGGAGCGGGGAGGGGGAGGGGATGTGACGTCATACATGGTAAATATGGATGTGAATAAGAATTTTTGGAAATGCTAGAAAAATGCAAATGAGTGATTTTATTTAATTGAAAAAGCATCTTAATACACATTTTACAACCTTCCCTCTAATCCTAACTTTACCACTTCTTTAAAGAATTTTCGGTACCTACTATTTATTTCTTTTGTTCGAAAATTTTACTATTTGGTTGCAAATTTAACTTTTCATGAAATATTTATGAATACAAAATATTCAAGAATATTTTACATTTTTTATAATCAATTTTTGCAACTTAAAATCCAATTATTCCATTATTGGTTGAAAACCTATCGTTTTGAGTAAGAGAAATTAACAATTGAGTTGAAAATTGATGTTTTATGTTATAGCTCCGTTTTTTTGGAGGAGAAACCAATGTTTTCAAAATAAAATTTGCCTGCTTGGTTCAAAGTTGAACTACTTTGTTAAAAATTCTTTTTGTTGCAGACGATCTATCTCTTTGGTTAAAAATTAAATTTCATGATTCAATTTTTTTTATTTATTTTTTTTTCATGAAAATTGATTTTTCCAACTGGGGCTCCAACTTTTCATCGTTCGTTGGAAACTTATTGTTTTCAGTATAAATTTGAATAATTTAATTGAAGCTCTTAAAAATTATTCTTTTCCTATTGAATATCCATTTCTTTGGTTACAAATTTGTTATTTTCGTTGAAACTTTATGGATTTTGTTGTGAAATTATCTTTCTCAGTAGAAAATCCATTTTCTTGATTAAAATTTTGATTTTTTGGATGGAAGTTGATATACTTTCTTGAAAATATTATTACTATTATATTATAATTATTATTATTATTTTTCCATAGAGTATCAGTCTCTTCGGTTTTGAATGGATATCTTTTGTTAAAAATTGTTTTTTTTACGATTGAAAATTAATTTTCCCAACTGAAATTAAAACTACTCCATTATTGGTTGATATCTCATAGTTTTAATTAAAAATTGGATATTTTGGTTGGAAATCAATGTATTTTCTTGAAAATTGTTTTTTTCTGGTAGGGAAAGTATTATTCCACGTTGAAAATCCATCTTTTTTGTTACAAATTAGATTTTTGAGTTGAAAAATAATTTTGTCTACTCAAAATTCAACTATTTCATTATTGGTTGAATATGTATCGTTTTTATTACATTTTTTTTTAATACAATCGATTAATGATGAAATTGGATGAAACTTTTTGTATTTTGTTGTAAATTTGTTTTTTTGGTTTATTATTCTATTAGTCTCATAGAAAATTCAACTATTTTGTTGAATATTCATACTTTCTATAGTTGAGAATTCAGCTTGAAATTTTCCGGTTGGATTCAATAATAAAATTTTCATAGAAACTTCAGCTTTTTGTTTGGGAATTAATATTTTTAAGGTTACAAATTTTATTATTTTCATAGGAAATTTCTTATTTGGATTGAAATTTCTAGTGTCAAAAATGCTATCATTTTCACAGGAAATTCAATAATTTGGTTAAAAATCAGCTTTTTCGTAAAAAATTCGTATTTTATAAATAAAAATTTCACTGTTTTCTATAAAATTTGTTATTTCTCTAGATTACAATCCGAACCGTTTTATTGGAAATTTATATTTTTGGTTTGAAAATTCACGCATTCGTTGAAAATTCAACTTTTTTTTTCCAAAAATTCATCTTTTTGGGCAAAAAGTTCCACTATTTTGATAGAAAGTTAAACAATTCAGAAGGGAATTAACTTTTTCCTTGAAGACTTATTCTGTCTGCTGAAAAGTAAACCACTTTATTACATATGATTTTAAAAAAAATAGCGTTCTCTTGAAAATTCTTATTTTCGAGTTTAGAAATGTAAACATTACTATTTTGTTTAAAAATCAACTCTCCTGTTCAAAAACGTAACTGCTTTGCTGAAAATGTTTCCGTGTAAGTTGCATTTGTACTGAATTTATTGAGTACGCAGTAAGTTTTTTTACGTATATGAATTTTATAGTTTTCCTATACTCAAATTCAAATACGCGTTTACCATATTCAGCTGCGCAAGCGCATTTCGATTCACACGAGTAGCGCAACCTCCAGCGCAACCAGGCCGTTGGCAGTCTGGCACCCCGTTTGATTTGTATCTTGGAAAAAGGAGAAGTTGATTCTTGTGTTGTGATTTGATAAAGTTTTATGCGATGTTCAAGATTGACTCTGTGAGTATAACGTTTTTGTTAACGCCTTCTTCTCGTTTGAATGTGTCTGATAATTTCTGATATCGATGAATGCTTTGATATTCGAGTAATGGCTAAAATGAGATGCCTTCACTTCATTGACACATTTTCGATTTTTAGGTTATCTGTGGTTTTTTAGGAGCTGGCTCACGAGGATAATAAACACAGAATCCGGAATTTAACCCAACTCCAGAATGAATCATCGAAGCCAGAACGAATTACTTAATCCAGGACGGAAAAAGTCCAATTGAGGTAAATGATAATCGATTACAATTCTGAAGGTCTTTTTATTGAAAATTCCTCCGAGTGTATTTTCAATTTTATTAGAAAATAAACACCGTATACCCAATTTCCGACCAAATCATATTAAACTACAATTCAGCCATTCTACTAAAAATTCATCTTCTTTGGTTGAATTCATTTGTTTTTTTTTTCAAACAAAAATCTTGTTCGGGTATAATATCAACTATCACCTGTTCCGATCTATCTTTTTTCTTTAAATTAAACACTTTTCCCAAACATTCCTTCTTTTTTGGTTGAAGAATAATTATTTAGTTGGAAATTCCTACTTTCTAATCGAAAATTAAACTATCCTGTAGAAAATTTAGGTATTCAGTTGAAAATTATTGTGTTTGTTCTTCATTCATCTTTTTCGTTGAAAAGTCAAGTAATGAGTTGGAAATTAAACTATTTTTTTCTTTGATCGAAAATTTATCTACATTTTCTTCTGAAGTTCCTTTTCCTATCAAGTGTTGATTTTCCAACTTCAAATATGAATATTCTATTTTTGAATTTCAATTAACACTCATATTTCAAAATCTATCTTTTCTAATTGAAATTAATCTGCTTTGGCTAAGGAGTCAACTGTTTTGTTTAAAATTCGTCTTTTTTGGTTGAATCAAATTGTTTTTTATTTCTAATACGAATCTTGTTTGGATCAAATATAAACTTTTACCTTTTTCGTCGTAAATTCATCCTTTTCTGGTTAAAGATGGACTACTTTTTACTCCAGTTTAATTTTGTAATCCACTTTTTCAAAAATCCAGCTACTTGGTTGAAGCTTATATTCTTTCTTGAAATATAATTTTTCTTAAATGAAAACTCATCTCTGGTTGAAAATTCAACTATTCCGTTTACAGAAAATAATCCATCTTGTTTAAAAATCATCTTTTACTTTACGTTTTTAACTCTTTTCTTGAAAATACAAATTTTTTAAGATTCGTTATTTGAAATGGAAATTCTTCTCTTCGATTGGAAATTTATCTACATATTTTATTGAAATCCCTCTTTTTATTGAGAATTAGTTTTTTAAACTAAAAATATAAATGTTCTGCTTCTAGTTAAAGTTAAACTATTTTCCCATTAAACTTTAATTTCAATCACATTTAGGTTTTCAATCCATTTTTTAAAAACTTCAGCTACTTGGTTGAAAGCTTATCTACTTTGTTAGAAACTCATTTTCTTAATTTCGAAATTCATCGCTTCGGTTGCAAATTCAACTATTTCGTAGAAGTATTTTTTCTAATTCACTGATTAGGTAGAAAATCAAGTATCCAGTTGGAAATTAATTTTGTTTTTAAACATTCCTTACTTTGTTGGAAATTCGAGTATTTTGTAAGCAATCAAAATATTTTAATGAAAATGAAAATTAAATTAAATTGCAATTTAGTTAGTTTTTAGTGGTTAAAAGTTGAACTACTTTGTTGAAGATTAGTTTAGTATATATCTTGTTGCAGATCCGACCGATTTGACATTCAAGTGGAAAATATTGTGCCCGCTCTGCAGAAAAAAAAAATATTGTATATTTGATGATTTGTTTTTGCTAACAGTGTACGTTTCAAATAAAAACGCACGGAACTACACTCTTTGAACCAAATAAAAATCCGAAATTTGAACACAATATTCGAATTTTATTATAAACCGACAATACATGCCTTCAATTCAATTTCTAGATGGATCAAAAAAATTCCAAGAGAATACATTCCAGAGAGGGAAAAGGATTTGGGAAAAAAAAAGTAGGTAAATATTGGAAATGGTAAAAATTTTGAGATAAAAATGGTATCTGCCCAAGATTGGCGAGGTACTTGTTTTTAATAGGGTCAGGGCGAGATAGCCAGTCCTTATCTTTTTGGTCGGTGTCAATAGTGATGCGTAGAGTTGCATAAGCTGTAAGAAAATGAAGCCAGCATAATATAGGTCTGAGCTCTGTGCCAGAAACAAAAATATCCAACGAAATTTCGAGCGTACGTTGTACCAAACCTCAACCCCGTTTGGGATTCACTTCAGCTGAGCCAGGGCCAAATGTTGAATAAGAGTAGAGGCTATTGTTCGATTAGAATGTCTCTTAATTGGGCACGATTTAGAAAAAAGTAAACAAATTTATTTCATTTTTTTTTTTTGTAAAAAAAAGGATCGCCTCTTAACTCTACTGGGATTCGAACCCAGCACCTCTCGTTTGCCGGACTAGTGCTCGCCCAATTGAGCTACGATGGGCTCCAGCTAGCCTTTTCTCACAGGAATGTTGGGAAATCCTATCTGTTGATTAGAATGTTTGAGAACCTAAATTTGGTTTTAAATTGTGGAAATAAAGTATTTTTCTATCTAAATAATTATGAATCTTGAAAAATTGAAGTTTCAACAAAGGAGTTCAACTTTCAACCGAAGAATTTAATTTTAAACCGAAGAGGTAAATTTCTCACCAGAAAATACAAATTTCCAACGATTTTACAATCCTTAACCAAATCAGGAAAGGTTTCAAACGAATGTTTCAATTCTTAAGAAAAAAATTAGAAGAATTTTTCCCAAAAACTATGAAGTTTTAAAGCAAAAAGACAAAGTTAAATGGAAGAGATGAAGAAGAGCAAATTAAACCAAATTGTTGAATTTGGAGTCAAAAAAGACGAATGCTCTATGAAACAGTTGAATTTTTACACAAAAATATACATTTCAACAACGAAATTTGTTAAAAAACAAAAATAAATTTTCAACAAATTAGTCAATTTTTCAAAAATCAGTTAACTTTTTCAGAAACAGGTGGTCATTCTTTCCTTGAATTTCAACAGCTACAAATTTAGTTTCTGGAGCTAAAAAATCATCATTATTCATGGATTTAGTCTTTTTATTTTTATGTTAAAAATTCAACAATTTCAAAAAAGTCATCATTTATTGTTAAAAAAAAATTTTCAATGAGAAATTAAACTGTTTTGTTGAAAATTATTTTCTTTGTTGAATTAAAATTTCAACTACTTTGGTAGGAAATAGAACTGTTTGGTCTTTTGACCATATAATTGAATTTTCTTCCAAATACTTGGATTTAGAAAAAAAAAAAATTGATAAAATTTAAAGTGATTTGTACCAAGAGACATGAAATTTTAAAGCAAAGAGACGGAATCTAACGAACGAGATGAATACTTAGTCAAGAATAGTTTTTTAAAAAGGAAGAAAAACAATTTTAACCAAATTGTTGAATTTTGAGACAAAGAAGACGAATGGTCTAAAAAACAGTTCAATTTTCGATACAAAAATATATATTTTCAACAAAGAAGTTAGTTGAGAAACAAATAGTTTAATTTTCTACCATAAAAATCAATTTTCTGAAAGAAAACACAAATAGACGATAAAAAAAAATGAATTTTGGAACAAAAAGACGTATTTTCAATAGAGAAGATGGTTTCTTCTAAAAATTGGTGAATTTTTGGAAATAATCAAGTTCTCAACAACAAAAAAAATCAATTTTTAACAAAGCAGTCAAATTATCACTTAAATTTTCAACAGGCAAAAATTTGGTTTTTTGAGATAAAAAATCATCATTTTTGTTGGATTTTCAAATTTAATTTTTATATTGAATATTCAACAGCTTCGTCAAAAAGTCATCATTCATATTTAAAAAATTTTTTCACTTAAAAATTCAACTGTTCTGTTGAAAATTAATTTTTTTGTTGAATTAAAAATTCAGCTACTTCCGTAGAAAATTGAACTATTTGTTTTTTTGACCATATACTTGAATTTTCCTCCAAATACTCAGATTACACAAAAAAAGTGAATGAACGAAAATTTGAAGAAATTTCTACCAAAAGACATGGAATTTCAAAGCAAAGAAACAGAATCTTTTGAACGAGATGAATTCTCAGCCAAGAATAATTTTTCAGTGAGAGAGAAAAACAATTCAACAAAATTGTTAAATTTTGAAGCCGGGCAGCCGAATGTTCTACAGAGCAGTTCAATTATCAATACAAGAATATTAAAATGTTAAAATGTTTAGAATTAAAAATTCCAAAAGAAAAAGTTATTTCCAAACCAAATTGTTTAATTCTTCATCAAAGGGTTCAATTTCCTACCAAAGAAGGTCAATTTTCTAATTAAAAACGACGAATTTTTAACAAAACAGTTGCATTCCATGAAATAATAAATAATATTTCATTCTTTATAAATTACGTCATTATATTTTTTTTATTAGCTTTTGAAAATTGACCAATATTTTCAAAACGTCATCGTCTTTGGTTGAAAATGTAACTTTTTGGTTGAAAAAAATTTTTGTTATCAATTGAAAATTTGACTATTCTAGTGAGAAATGAAACTTTTTGTTTGGAATCAACCTCAGTTTTTTCAAGTGCAGATTTTGGTTTGGAAAATTTAGTTGCTTTGTTAAAAATTATTCTTTATTGTTGAATGAAAGTTCATTCTGCTGGTTGGAGATTCAACTCTTTTGTACTGCATTGAATTATTAAATATTTCGAACATAACTTGAACAGAATACAATTTCGAATCAAAAAGTTCAAAACTGCTCAATCATGAAAACCGCAATCCTAGCTATCTCATTTTGTACTCTTCTTTTTAAATTTTTTGTTGTGATATGTGAAAAAATCGGATTTTTACATTACAAGTTTTAATTTTTAATTTCAATTTTAAAATATGTTCAATTGAATGGTATGAAATTGACACTTAAGTAATTTGATGATTTCTTTAATTTTAAATAATCACAATTTCATTGTTCTAAATTCTCATGCTAAACTAAATATTTAATTTTTTCTTCTATAATTTTTATGTTTGCAATGATTAACATAAAAATAATTGAATTATCCAAAAGCAGGTACATATAATATCAAATTTGAACATTTTCCATTTTTTTAAACATTGAAAATAATTACTCAGAATGATTTGAATTTTTTAAGGGTTCAAGAGCAAGGTTAGGTGTGATTTCTGTGATTTAATTTACTTTTCAATTTCAAATTGTTAAATTCTCAATCGGTCCGGACCGAAAATGATCTAAATAAAAAAGTTGAAAATTTGTATTATCTAACTTCGAACGATTTTAATTGCAAATTCAACGATACTCATTCCCATTACGTTCAAATGATCCAAGTTTCTAAATTCATATAAAAAATAATCAAATCAAAACGCTAATTTGTTTGTTTTCGGAATTTGATTTTGGAATCTCAATTTCTAGATTTTTGAAATCAAAACATGATTGACAAATTTTGTATAAAAGCGTCTGGAATCGTTGAATAATTTTTTTAATTACTATAAGGACGAAAAATAACTTTTCTATTTTTACGTAGAGATTGAGAATTAAATCTCAACTTATTCCAAGGTTTTTCAGTCTTGTAGCGATTTAAAAAATTGAATTGATCTGGAAACCTGGAAATGACCCGTTATTATCAATCATAATTATTAATAATAATAATAAAAAGGGTCATTTCCAGGTTTCCAGGTCAATGCAGCACCCTCCAATTAAAATATTTCCAAGTTTGATTTCATTCCACTGTTTTTCGGAGAGAATACGAATATTTAAGATTTAGATACGTGGCAATGCTACGTTCGAAAAACCAGTTCCTGTCCAATCACTGAAGTTAAGCAGCGTTGGGCGCGGTTAGTACCTAGATGGGTGACCGATCATAAAAAGTGCGTGCCGTTGGCATGTTGGCGGGAGACTGTCTCCTCTCGCCTATTCAACTCAACCAATTATGACTCTTTACGAGTTACGCTTACCCCACAAGGGATTATGGCCTAATAGTGCAGAAAAAATAAATAATAAAATTAAACTTTCCACGTGCATTGTCTGTGCTAATACTGATTGACAGGTCTCCTGATCAGCAATACGAGATTTAACAGAACTGCTAACATCGAATCCGTACATGTACCGAAACACGTGCTAAGGAAACATGTGTTAAGAAAAAACAGACCTGATAATAAGTTCGAGCAGAATAGCACGTTTTCAGGCATTGAATAATGTTTAATCTTTCATTTTTGCGTCATGGAATATCTTTGTTTGTTGCGATTGAAATTCCGATTTAATTTAGAAAGAAAATTTAATTTCTTGACTTGAATTAAAATATTTAAAAAAGCGAAAGAAAAAATAAAATCTCAGTCTTTTTGAAAAATCATTTTTCTGTCCGTGAAATTCGAACAAAGCAAAGTGGGGCATAGAAGTATGGAACGTCAACTTCGAGCCGTGTGGTGGGACCGAGCAATCCATCCTCTCCACTTACTCTGCAATCCTACTGACGATGCACGCTGGATGCACGAACACGGCGCGCGCAGATCTGTTCGTAGTGGAAGGGATGGATTCTTGAGCCTGACACTCACTGACAGACCGTTTCCTTAACCGCTTTTCCTGTTAAAGCCTGATCATCCTCGGCCAGTAGAATTAGATATGAAAATCGCTCGAACTTGCAATAATTCCAATGATCCCAAACAAAATTACATAGTTGTTTCTTTAGGAATTAAATATAAAATAGGATTTTCAAGATTTTAAGATTTCTAGTTGCACATTATCAGGCTTTAGGAGAAACTAAAAATATTTTGGTGGAAATTGATCTTTTTTAGTTACTTTTTTAGTTAAACTATTCTATTCAAAATTCTTCTTCTTTCTCATAACATAATCTTTCTTGGTAGATATCTCACTATATGATTGTGAATTCTTTTTTTTCTGGCAGAAATATAGTGTTTTTAGTTGAAAAATATAACTGTTTGGTTGAATTGTTCATTTAACTGAAAATTTAACTATTCTATTTTTAATTGAAATAAAATCTTTTTCAGAATGAAATTTCTGAATTTTCGTTGAAAATCATGTTATTTGTTAAATTTTCAACTATTTTGTAGAAAATTAAATTTTCTCAAAAAATTTATTTTTGAGAAATTAAATTCCCACGTAATTTATTGCAGGAATAAATTTCAGCAAATAATTTTACATTAATTTTTTCATTTCTATTAATCTGCTTCAGTTATAGGATCCAGATTTTTTGTTGAAAATTATTTTGTTTTAGGGGAGGATTTAATTATTTTGTTGAAAATTTGTCTTCTTGTTGGAAAGTTGATCGTCCTCGTCGAAAATTGAACTGGTAAGTTAAAAATTGATGTGTTTTGTTAAGAATTCGTTTCCGTAGAAAGTTATTATTATTTTTTCTGTTTTCTTAAAAAATGTATACTTTTTAGCCAGGTATTCAACTATTTGGTTGTGAATATATGTATTTTGTTTAAAACTCATCTCTTTTTGTTAAAAGTGCAACTACTTTGTTGAAAACTATTGCCTTGTATTAAATATCAAAAATTTAAATATCAAAATTGTAAATGAACAAATGAGTATTTTCGCAGAACCACCGAAACTTCCAAACATTTTGCAAACTTGAATTAATTATAATAAACTCCTTCTTTGCCTCGTATGAAATTTGCAAAACATTCGTGTTGCGGCAACATTATTAATTATTAGAAAAACAATATATTTCAAATAACCTGTAGCGGATATATTTAAGTTTCTGCAAAATGAGGTTTCTACCTCATCTTATCGAGAAGAAATTATCATTAAATTTGCAAAACTGTATACTCACAACAAGTCAGTGTTTTTCAAATGGTTATCAAATTTCTGACAATTTGGCTCCTGAAATTTTTGCGAACATTGTTAAGGTTGCGTTTTTAAGTAGCAACTATCGGAAATTTGGAGATTTAATAAATATTCAGTTTGTAAAACCTTTCATTGCTGGCAACAATATCAAAATTGTAAGTAAACAAATTAGTAGTGAGTGTTTAATAACTTGTCACTATTATCATACCTAATTCGCAAACTGTTCAGTACTAAACAAAATTATTATTGACAAACCGACCTAAATTAACAAAAGTCATCCTTCAGATTGTTAGTTTTTCAAGAGGAATTTAAATTTCAAAATAAAAATGGATTTTTCCCAAGTGCATAAATTTTAAACCAAATAAATAAATTCAACCAAAATACACGAGTTTTTGACCAAGAAAAACTTTTGAGCCAATGAAGAAAGGCAAATTGATCACGAATGTTGAATTTCAACAAAATATATAAATTTCAAACCGAAAAAGATCCAATTTTTTCTAGCATAGTTAAAAACAAAACCAAAAAGATGAATTTTTATCTTAAATGATAAAGTTTCAGAAAAAGTTGCGAATAATGCAGTTCAACTTTCAAACACGTTATTGGATTTGCCACAAAATTAGAATAAACTTTGATCCAAATAGAAAAGTTTCCTACTAGAAGAGGAATTTTCCAACAAAATAAATAAATTTTCACCGAATAAATACATTTAAAGAAAAAAGAACAAATTTTCAACCGAGAAAGATTTCTCAGTCGATGGAGAAAAGAAATCATTCCAAATTGTGGAATTTTCAAGCCAAAAAGACGAATTTACAACGAAATATATGAATTCTTAACAACAAAAAATTAATTTATTCTTGTTAAAATTATTATCATGATATTCTTTTGCTAAATAATAATTAAAAAGAATATGCCGACTTGATAGCGTTATACATAATCTTATTTTAAATTTATATCCTGAAGAAAACAACTGTATAATTTTTTTAGGACCTTAGGAATTATTGTGAATTCGAGGGATTTTCATATTTGATTCTACTGGCCTAGTACATCAGGCTTTTACAAGAGAAGCGATTGAAGAAACGGTCTGTCAGTGAATGAGTGACAGTCTCAAGAATCCATCCCCTCCACTACGAACAAATCTGCGCGCGCCGTGTTCGCGTATCCTGCGTGCTTTGGCAGTGGGATTGCACAGTAAGTGGAGGGGATAGATTGCTCGGTCCCTCCGCGTGGCTCGAAATTGTCGATTCATGCCTAATTTTACTGTGCACTGAATGTACTCTGCGTACAGTCAATCGCACAATTCGATAATTTTTATATTGATTCATAAAATTAACCCAATTATATCTATAAATAATTGCTGCCTATTTTGAAGGTAGCTCCTAAGTGTGCTTAAGAAAAAACTAATTCATCCCAGTAGCTGAATTTTTAATCGAAAAAGGTTTTAACCTATATTCAATTTTTTTCAAAGAAAAATATACGAAATATTTTTGAATCTAAGACTAAAAGGAAATCTTCATTCAAAAGTTGAATTTTATACTGGGGAGAATAATTTTCTCCTAAAAATACAAATGTTCAACAAAATACATCAATTTTCAACCAAGACGATTATATTTTATAAAAAAAAAATGAATATTTTCAAACAAGAATAGTAACATTTTTTTCTAATAGTTGCAGTAGACAGATTTTTATCAGATCTTTTTTCAAAGATGACACGTTAGCAAATCTCGTTGTAGATGGCGAAACAAGAATTGATCTCTGCGACATTATATCCGCAATCAAGAAACTAAAATATGGTAAGCTGTGGATTAAATATTTTCCCAGTCTTAAGATTGAAAAATGGTTGAAATTTGGAAATTCGAGAGTTTACTCTTCGAAAATTTTACTTTGAACTAATAAAAATTCAAAAGAGATTTTCCGAATTAGAAGAGTAATTATTTCAAATAGTAAGGTCTTATAAGATCTTAAATTGTAGATTGTTGAATCATGATTCCTGAGAATCTCGTTTTAGGTGGCAAAACCAGAATCGATTCCTCGATATCAGATCCGCAATCAAGAAACTGAAGAATAATAAGGTATTTTCAGTCTAAATTTGATCAAATAATAGCAAACTATTGAATATTTTCCAAGTCTCATGATTGAAAAATGGTTCAAACTTGGAATTTTTATTATTTACTCTTTCAAATATAAAAGTAAATTTTTTCAAGCCGTAGGATTTCAGGAAATCTCGAATTATGATTCCTAAACATCTCGTTGTACGCGGCGAAACAAGAATATATTTCCGCAACATTATATCCGCAATCAAAAAAATAAAATATGGTAAGGTACGGATAGCATCACCGCTGAAATGGTCAAGAGCGGTAAGTCTGAAGTTGGTGAATTTTTATTCAAAAAACTCAATATGTCCCAAGTATCATGATCAGAAAATAATTAAATCTGGATATAGATTAAAATTGAAACTATGCAAAATTAAAAAATAATTTAAAGAAAATTCTTCAAGATGAGAAATGAAATCTCAGTCTTCTAAAAAAAAATTATTTGAGATTCAGTGCTAGGTTCTCTTTGTTATATTATATTATGGTTTCTAATTCCAGGCTCTTTGTAATATTGAAAACCCGATTTTTGCAGTTCGCACTCTGCGACTCGGGCTTCATGTTTCTTCTCCTTTTTTTTTGTTAAAACCGGTTCGTAACCGGGTTCATTGAAAGTACTATAAACGGGGAAGCTACTTGCAGGTTCTTTTCAAACGTTTTTCATTCTAGATTTTTCAGAAAGACGTCTTTCGTCAAGAATATTATTTTCAAATTTTTGTCCAATTTTTTCATTTTTTTACGGAAATAGTGATTGTTATCATTACCGATATGAAATGTAACTTTCCTTTTGTTACCTTTCTGAAAAATTGATTTGAAAAACAAACTGCTTTTGAACAAAGTAGTTGAATTGCTAACCAAAGATATGAATTTTCAACAGTTCCATTTTTACACGAAGACACAAATTTCCAACAAAAAAACATGAATTTTCCACAAAATAAAAAAAATTCATTTCCAAATAGACTGGATTTTTTTTACAAATAGAAGGAGTTCGCATCGAAATTTTTCAGAAAAAAATAAACTTTTCTATCGAATAATGCAATGCTTGAATGAAAATTCTCAACAAAAGATGAAAAAATCAAATTTACAGTAGAAAAATATTTTGAATCAACTTAAATTTCTAGTTAGATCCAAACAAATCCTATCCAAATAGTTGCATCTTCGTATGAAAACGACAAATTTCCTACAAAATAGCTTAATTTTCAACAACAAAAAAAAACATTAATTTCAACGAAATATAAAAATTTCAATTAAAAATAGAATAGTTGAATTCGGAATGAACTTTTGTACTAAAAACACAAGACTTTCCCATCAGATACATTATTTTGGTTAAAAAAATTAATAAATTTCAACCCAAAATAAATTTTGAAAGTTCTAATTGAGAAACATAAGTTTTATTAGAAAAATATGAATTTTGCGTCAAAAATGTTATAATGGATATCCTAAACAAAACTTAGTCAATTTCAAGATTGAAAATTGTTGAATCCAATCGAAAAAAGAGAAATTAAAAAATGAAATGGATTTTTCAATCGAAGGGAGGAGAAAAATGATCAACAAGATATGTTGAAATCTCAAGTCGAGACCCTCACCAAAAAAATTTTTTTCCAACTAAACAAATTACACAAAAATAGAATTATTCCGCATCAAAATTGTTGAAATATTCAGAAAATAATAAAATTTGCCCATGAACAATGAAATGTTAATGCAAAATTTTCAAACAAAAATAAAACAATAAAATTTCCAGTAGACAATTATTTCAAATCCACAAAAATTTCGAGTTGGACCTAAAAAAAAAAACCAAAAAGTTGGATTTCCAAAGAAACGAAAACGACGAATTTTTCACAAAATATTTGAATTTACAACAAAAGAAAACATTAATTTTTAACGAAATACAAAAATTCAAACTTGGAAAACATTAAATTTCATTCAAAAATAGAAAAGTTGAATTGTGTAGTAACAAAACACGAATTTCAAATCAAACACATCCATTCTGCTTAGAAAGTGAAATTAATTTTGACCAAGAATAAATTTTTGAACTATCAAACATTTGATAACCTATATTCCAAACCAAAATAATTTAAGTTAAAGATAAAAAATTGTTGAATCCAACCGAAAAAAGAATGGTTAACAAATGAAGTTTGTTTTTCAATCGTCGCCCAAAGAGACGAATTTTGAAATAAGTAGAATGATTTTCATCAAGATTGTTGAATAATTGAGAAAATGAAGTTTTCGATCAAATAATAGAATTTTTAATCAAAAATGAAAAAATAAAATTTCCAGTGGAAGAATATTCTAGACCAACCAAAAGTTCATTTTCTACCTAAAAAAGATGACTTTTAAACAAGATTTCAAAATTTACAACTGAAAACATGAATTTTCAAAGAAATGGAAGAATAGTTGAATTTTCAGCTAGAAAATTATTTTGTACCAGAAAGAAAGAATTTTTCGGGAACTAGCGGAGATTCATCAGTTTTTTTTTCAAATTAGAACAATTTATAATGAAAAACACGAATTTTCAAGGATAGATAATATATGGATTTCGAACAAAAAATGGAACATTGAAATTTCGTTTAAAAAACTCGATTTTCATTCAAAATAAATGATTTCTTAACGTCAATGTATAAATTGGTATTTCAACCATAAACAATGTGAATTTTGGATCGAAAAAAGTTGCATTCAACCGAAAAAAAATTGTCAAAAAATTAGTCAAATTTTTAATCGCATCAGATAATGGAATCGACAAGATTTGTTGAAATTTCGAGTCAAGAAGGCGAAATTTCTTTCAATTCAATTTTCAAAGTAAAAAGACCAAAAAAGAAAAGTTGATTCTCCAAATAAAAATTTCAATCTTTTCAATAGAATAGATTATTTTTCAAATAGATGGATGTATAATAAGGATAACTAGAATAGTTAAATTTTCACTCATAAGAATTAATTTTTGATTAAAAGAAGTAAAATCCAAATCTGAAATTAACTTTTTTATCGCTCTTGAAGTCTTTCTGAAGATTTTCAAAAATTTTGAAATCAGAATATACGAAAAGTTTTGACTTTTCTACGCTGGGCTATAAATCTCTGTAAATGAAATAGTCGACCAGAAAGAATATTGCAACAAAATTGTTTGATTCTGATTGAAAAAGAATAATTTCAGAACAGGAAGATATGTTTTTAGGCATGAAGATCAATTATCAGTAGGGAAGGACATATTTGCAACAAAATACAATAATTATTTAAAAAAATGAAATCTCTATTTTTTTAAAATTATTCTTGAACCAAAAAAAAAAAATGTCAAATCAACTAGAAAACAATTTCTACAACAACAACACATACTTCTACAAAAATTCAATTTCCAGTCAATAGAGATAAAAAACCAAACAGATTATTGGAATTACATGCCAATAAGGCGAATTTCCAATATGATAAGTTGAATTTTAAAATACCAAAAAATAATACCAAAAAAAATTAATATTCAACTCTGAAAATAATTTCTTTCTTGTGAAAGTGTTTATATAGATATACCAAAATTTTTCATTTCCAGAACGGAAGTAAAATTGCAATCGTTGGACATTGGATATAAAAATCCATTGTTAGCATTCGCTAAAGTTAAAATCGTCGTAGCAAAGCTCGTGAACTCTTTTCCAAAGTACCTAAAAAATTAACGATTTTAACAGTTACTGTTATCTAAAAGAGTAACATGTCACATTAGCTAGTTGGAGTGTTACATCAAGTAGTTGAAGCGTTACATCAACTAGTTGGAGTGTTACATCAAGTAGTTGAAGCGTTACATCAACTAGTTGGAGTGTTACATCGAGAAGTTGAAGTGTTACATTAACTAATTGAAGTGTTATATTAACTAGTTGAAGTGTTACATTACCTATATGAAGTGTTACAGTTACTAGTTGAAGTGTAACAGTAACTAGTTCATGTATTTCAGTTACTAGTTGAAGTGTAACGTCATCTAGTTGAAGTACTACAGTAACTAGTTGGAGTGTCACAGTAACTATTTGAAGCTCTACAGTATATAGTTGAAGTGCTACAGTAACTAGTTGAAGTGCTACAGTTTAAAGCTGGAGTGTTACAGTAGCTAGTTCAATTGTTAGATTGAGTAACTGAAGTGTTATATTAACTACTTGGAGTGTTACACCGAGTAGTTGAAGTGTTACATTAACAAGTTGGAGTGTTACATTAATTAGTAAAAGTATTGCATTAAATATATGAATTGTGACAGTAACTAGTTCGAGTGTTACAGAAACTAGTTGAAGTGTCACAATAACTAGTTTAAGTGCTACAGTATATAGTTGAAGTGCTACAGTAAATACTTGAAGTGTTACAGTAACAAGTTGATGTGTTACAGTAACTAGCTGAAGTGTTACAGTTACTACTTAAAGTGTAACAGTAACTGGTTCAAGTGTTACAGTTACTAGTTGAAGTGTAACGTCAACTAGTTGAAGTGTCACAGTAACTATTTGAAGTGCTACAGTAGATAGTTGAAGCGTTACATGAACAAGTCGAAGTGTTACAGTTACTAATTGAAGTAATATAGTAACTAGTTTAAGTGTCACAGTAACTAGTTTAAGTGTCACAGTAACTAGTTGAAGTGCTACAGTAAATAGTTGAAGTGTTTCATTAACAAGTTGAAGTGTTACATTAAGGAGTTGAAATGTTACATTAACTAGTTGAATAAAACTAATCGCTTCCCATTTCTGTAAGTACTATTAGTCTATGTTGTAATTCATTCATTACATAATTTATTATGAATAAGTATAAATGAATTTTGAATAATAAATCATAAGTACCATAAATAATTAATATTTTACTCATAGTTCATATTTAATCTCAGAAAAAACTTAAAATCTAAAAACTGTTAATTTGGTGAAACTATTAGTAATGTTATAAAAAACCAAACCAAAAATAAAAAATTATTTACCAGAATATCTTGCAAGGAAACCGGCATCAGGGAATAACACGTGGACATTCCGTGAGTCTCCAAAATCGTGAAAATAATTTTTTCTCGAAGGTCGACGTTCAATTGGAGAGGTTCACAAATCTCACGAGCATCAGGAAAAAATCAGAGGGCCACTCTTCAAAAAAAGAATCTTTTCAACAAAAAAACATCTCTCTTCGTTTTACACAGTATTGAACTATAAATTTATATATTTTCATTTTTTATTTTTTTTGTATTCGAATTTTCATATTATCATTTTCGTTTTAAAATTCTAATATTATTTTTGCATTGAAATTTTTATATTAATTGCTGTATTAAAATTTTCGTATCAGTTTTTGTTTTGTAGAACATTTTTATTTATACGCCATTCAGGGTAGTATTCAATTCCTAGTGAAGAGCTACAAACTAGGAAATGCTAACAACCGGAAAGTGGGATAGAGACTGTCGGCTCGATTCCACGGAAGCTCTCTAGCCTTATATTAAATTAGCCTAACAGGTATATCCCACCAGGATGCAACACTAGAAAGACTTCTTTAATTTTTCTCACATTTTTTTTAGAATAATTAAATTTTATATGATATAATAAAATTTTTGCTTCATTGGGTTAAACTATTGGGAAGATTTTCCAATTTTGCGAAAAATGAGTCTCGCTAAGCAAGATAAAAATAAAATTCGTATTTTAAGGCCATGTTATACATGAGTCAAGTGACCCAAATTATCACTTTTTCATCCACAACTCACGTCCACACCAAAAGAGATATTGAGTTGAAATTTATTGGTTTTCGACGCTTTTTCCAAAATTTCAACTCAAAATCTTTCCCGAAGCAGACGGGAGTTGTTGAAAAAAATCGATAATTTGCGTCGCGTGACCCACGTATAACATGGCCTTAAAGAAACTTCGAAAATTCATAACCCAAAATAAAACATCGATATTTTTGGATCAAAAAACCAATTTCAAACAAAACATAAGAGTTTTTATCGGAAACAAGGAATCTTTTACTGAAAGAATTCAATTTGACTGTTTAATTTGACCAAAAAAGATAAATTTTCAACCCAAAATTGAATACTTACGTTTCAAATTGAAAAAATTGATGTTTAACCAAACAAATGGGTTTTAGCTACAACTGTGGAATTTTCGGTTGGAACCAGTTATATTTTCAGTTAAAAAAAATTACTCTTAACGGAAAAGAAAATTCCAAGAAAAATTGTTACATTCTCCAACAGAGTAATGAAACTTTAAAAAATGGTGAAAGTTAAACTGTAGTGTAGTTGAATTTCAAACCAGAAAGATGGATTTTCAACTGAAATGAACCTTTAACTGGAGCAAGTAAATTTTATACCAAAAATTAATTTTCAACCAAAAAATGAAGTCTTTCTATAAAATGGTTGAATTTTGAACAATAGAAATGATACTTTTCAAGAAAAATGGGAAGAATTTGATTCAATAACTGAAATTGTTGACCCTGAAGAAAAGTTTTTAAACGAGAAAATTAAATTTCGAAGAGCTCGATAATTTTCTTAGAACAAAAAAAAAAACGTTTTTTCAACGAAATTCTACTATTGTATCGTCAAATTCAGTTTTTCTGGTTATTTTTAGTTTCGGGTTAATTTTTTTTCGAAAGAATTTATTCGTTTGGTTAAAATTTTAATTTTTCAAAGTCTTTCAGGATGAAAATGAACTTTTTTCGTTCATAAAAAATCCATTATTTTGTTTGAACTTCAACAATCCGGTTACAATTGTTCCTGAGGATAATATTCTTGGAATGATTCATGAGGATAATTTTCTTGGAATTGTTCTTGAAGTTAATTTTCTTGAAATTATTTCAGAGGATAATTTCCTTGAAATTGTTCCGGAAGATAATTTTCTTAGAATGGTTCCTGAGGATGATTTTCTTGAAATTGTTCCTGAGGATAATTTTCTTGAAATTATTTCTGAGGATGATTTCCTTGAAATTCTTCCTGAGGATAATTTTCTTGGAATGGTTCCTGAGGATAATTTTTTTGGAATTGTTCCTAAGGGTGATTTTCTTGAAATTATTTCTGAGGATGATTTCCTTGAAATTGTTCCTGAGGATAATTTTCTTGGAATTGTTCCTGAGGATAATTTTTTTGGAATTGTTCCTAAGGGTGATTTTCTTGAAATTATTTCTGAGGATGATTTCCTTGAAATTGTTCCTGAGGATAATTTTCTTGGAATTGTTCCAGAGGATAATTTTTTTGGAATTGTTCCTGAGGGTTTTTTCTTGAAAATATTTCTGAAGATGATTTCCTTGAAATTGTTCCTGAGTGTAATTTTCTTGAAATTATTTCTGAGGATAATTTACTTGAAATTGTTCCTGAGGATAATTTTCTTGGAATGGTTCCTGAGGATAATTTTTTTGGAATGGTTCCTAAAGGTGATTTTCTTGAAATTATTTCTAAGTATAATTTCCTTGAAATTGTTCCTGAAGATTATTCTTTTGGAATGGTTCCTGTTTCCTGAGGATAATTTTTTTGGGATTGTTCCTGAGGGTATTCTTCTTGAAATTATTTCTGGGGATAATTTCGTTGAAATTATTCCTGAGGATAATTTACTTGAAATTGTTCCTGAGGATAATTTTCTTGGAATGGGTCCTGAGGATAATTTTCTTGAAATTGTTCCTGAGGGTAATTTTCTTGAA
>WSXT02190796.1:22087-35762 GCA_011762715.2 Neuroterus valhalla
AATGGGTCCTGAGGATAATTTTCTTGAAATTGTTCCTGAGGGTAATTTTCTTGAAATTATATCTGAGGATGATTTTCCTAAAATTGTTCATGTGGGTAATTTTCTTGAAATTATTTCTGAGGAAAATTTCCTCGAATTTGTTCCTGAGAGTAATTTTCTTGGAATGGTTCCTGAGGATGATTTTTTTGAAATTGTTCCTGAGAGTAATTTTCTTGAAATCGTTCCTAAGGGTGATTTTCCCGAAATAGTTCCTGAGGATAATTTTTTTGAAATTCCAAACTGGAAATTTGTTAACTCAGTTTTTTTAAAGTACAAGATTCCTCAAAACTTCGAATTTTATATTTTTCAAAATTCTCTTTCTAAATGAACAAAACAATTATTTTCGAAAAATAATAACTGATATAATTGAAAAAATGTTAACTTCCATTGAATAGAATTAATCTTGAAAATGGAGTCTCGAGAGATTCCTCTCGCTGAATCAAAAGCTTGTCTTTTCTGACAAAGGAGACTTTAATTGGTCGATAAAGGACACTTTACTTCATTAAGATCTGGAATTAACTGCAGGAAATAAATTGTAATTATTTTCAAAATTGCAATATAAAGTCCATTTCAGCTCAGTTTTAATGACATCAAGTGTAATAAATTCGCGTTCGTGATGAGCGATTAAAAAATAAAAAAACGTACAAGTACTCGGATTATTACACAAGGGGAACCAGTTCTGCACCAAATAATCACGGAACCGTTCCGTTCTGAGCTGATAAATATTAGAGAAACCGGACACGAACATTTTCGGACATGTATTACCAAATTTTAAAATAAAATTTCTCTCTATTTTTTTTTTTACAATTTTTACAGTCTTTTTATAAAAGTCTGAAAAATATTTCCAATTTCAGAAGACCTGATTCCGTTTTTTATTAAAAATCAATTTAAAACAAAAATATTAAAAATCCAGACTTGCTTACATGGTTTTCACGATTTGAATTTTTGAAAAAAAATTGAATCTACAGAGTTTCCAAATAATTTTTTTTTCGGAGTTATCCATCTTGGAATGGTTTAATTTGGGCTCTGAATAAAAAATTATTCATTCTTGTGTGTTTTGAATTTGAATGTTATCAAGTTTGGAGCAGTCAACAGAAAAATGTTTGAATTGATAAATAAAAATGGTGGAATTAAAAAGTTTGGTATTTGACATTTTTAAAAGAAAAGTGTTTGAAGTTGATAATTGAAATTTTAAACTCAAAATCTTCCAAAATGAGTTATTCCAGATGTAAACTTAAAAAATATTGTAATGTTAATGTAAAGGCGTTCAGAATTTGAGATTTCTCATTCAAATAATTTTGAAATCGAAAAGTTAAAATTATTACACAAATATAAATGAAAGCTTCAGAAATTAAAAAATTTCAGAAGAATAAATCTAAACCCAAAAATCAATTTGAAAACAATAGGAATTACTAATTTGATTTTTTGGTAGCAGAAAATAATTTTAACGCCCCGAAGCTTAAAAAATTCAAATTATTATAATCCAATTATCCTTTTTTCGTTCAATTACAAAATGGCTCTGTTAATATTGAGGGCATTGACGTAGAAAATTTGCTAAACCGAATAATTTTCGCTAGTAATTTCCAGGATTGGACAAATGAACATTATAAACGTTTGTAATTTAACAATTAATAAATATCAAAAAATAATATTAAATGATGGAAGGAAGTTTGAGCCCCATTTTTCTACTTCTGTTATTTAGTAAACGGTAAAAAATATTCAAAAAATATGATCTATAAATTTTATTCATCAAACATTTCTTTGTAAAATGGTACTTACAAAAATTGGTAAATTTCTTAAATATTTGAAATCTTAGAAGAAAGAATTAAATTTCAAAGCTTAAGAAATTTTGAACTTTTGGAAGTTTTCAATAATAAATTGGTTATTCTTGAAGTGATCAATTTGAAAATTGTGCAATTTTAGGGTTCAAATAATTATAATAATAATTTATTAAATTTATTTAGAAATTAAATAGTTTTATAATTTGCAGTTGGAAAATTTGGAACAAAATAAAAATTACAAAGCACAAAAACAGAAATTCAAACATTTTTATAATAAAAATCCGTATTCGAAATCTTACAAATGAAGAAATTCAAATGAAATATTCAATAATTCTCTAGAAACTTTACTTTAGAAATCCATGGCAAAATTAAACATTTATATTACAGAAGACTAAATTAGAATGTTCATAGCTTGAGAAAGCTGTTTGTTTTTAGAGACCTATATTTGAAAATTGTTCAGTGTTTAGGGCTTGGAATTTCTATTTCCTCAATTCGGTGTGTTTTGAAATTGAATTTGGTTCAATTCAAAGAAAAAATTAAAAAATCATTTAGTTTTGATGAATAAAACATGGTTGAAGTTTGAGATTCTTAATTTTCTGTATTTTCCGGTGATTCATTTTTTTTCCATTTTTTATCCATCAAGGATACGCAATTTCAAATGCAAAATATCAACAATACGAATAATTTGAATTGCACACTAGAAAAATAAAAGAATTGGAAGTTTCAACATGAAAGCGTTCAAAATTGAATAATTTGAAAAAGAAAGATTGAAAACTATAAATCTTCCAAATTAACTCATTTCAGATTGTAACATTCAAAAGGTGTAATTATTTTAATGTAAAAAATATATTTTAATTAAAAATATTTTTATTTTTTATTCGAAATTTGTTCAATTCCAAAATGCAGGCTTTAAAAATATAAAGGGCATCGAAGTACAAATTTGGCAAATCTGAATCATTTCAGGTTGTGATTTTCAAGACTGGATTCATAAAAATAATTAAAAAATAATCAAGAATTTCGAAAGATCAAAGTAACGAAAAACAAATGTTTTTTGGGTCCCTGAAACCGAATCCGAAGTTCAATTGACCCCATCCCGTCAGGTTTTGGACATAACCTCAAAAAGCCTCCACAAATACACAAAACCGAGGTTATTTCGAAAACCTGACGTGATGGAGTAAAATGAACTTCTGATTCAATTTCAGCGGCCCAAAAACCATATGATCAACATGGTATCACCCCCTGATCAGATTACTAAGTTAATTTTCCTTTGCCAATTTCCTTTGATTATTTTTTATCATTATCCATTCTTTCAGCAGTTTCTAATTTTCCCCGTCCTTTCAAATTTACCCCCTGTCGTTTTTCACAAGTTTACACTTTCTCGTCTAACGAGGGGACCTTCAGGTCACCTAATTTTTTTTTTGGTCGATACTCTCCTCAGTGATAAACACCTATTAGAGGTTTTCTGAGAAAAATCGGGAAGACGCAAGTTTGGACCATTTTCGAGAAAAATGCATTTGAAGAGTTGCGAGCACATGGTCGTTGAGCTAGCGTATATGTATTTTCAAGCACCTGGTAGCTCACCCAGTAAGGCGTTTAACTGATAGTCGCGAAGTTGCACGCTCGATCCTCGCCGCCTGCACTTTTTTTTAACGCAAAACTGTTTATTCATTTATTTCTTGATAATTTTAAATAAAATTATAATTTTGAACGATTGTTTAATAATTTTTTTAATAAAAGGTCTGTTTTAACAATTTATTATCTCTCGTTTGGATAGTTGTATATTTTCTCTTAAATTATGAATTATTTAATTATTTGTTGTATTTATATTTATAATTTAAATTAGGAAATAAGTGTTTCAAAAGAAAATTGCGATACCACGTAATCCCGATGATACATATGTATAATAATATAAGATGATAAATGTTTAAAAGATAATTGTTTGATTAATAATTCCTGTGTTTTTTTATGGTATTGTGTATAAATCATTTTGATTCCGTGCAATTTTCGTTTGAAATACTTATTTCCTAATTTAATTGAAAATATAAATACTACAAATAATCAAATAATTATCATTCAAAATTATAATTTTATTGAAAATTATTAAGAAATGAATAAATAAACAGTTTTGCGTTAAAAAAATGCAGGCAGCGAGGATCGAGCGTGTAACCTTGCGACTATCAGTTAAACGCCTTACTGGGTGAGCTACCAGGTGCTTGAAAATATATATACGCTAGCTCAACGACCATGTGCTGCAACTCTTCAAATGCATTTTTCTCGAAAATGGTCCAAAATTGCGTCTTCCTGATTTTTCTCAGAAAACCTCTAATAGGTGTTTAGCACTGAGGAGAGTATCAACCAAAACAAAAATTAGGTGACCTGAAGGTCCCCTTTATCTTTTTCAATCCCTACTATATCATTCAAGTCATTCTTTTTCTATATCTGCTACAATCTCTTCTCCTCTATCCAAGTCTATTCTCCGTCCATCCTTTTCCGTCGTTTTTCTACCTCTCTCACCAACTTTAATTACTCCTATCTCTTTCAATTCCAGTCTTTATAACCGACTTTACCTTTTGCCAATTTTCTCTGATCATTTTCTATCATTATCCATTCTTTTAGTAGTTTATGCTTCTATCTCTTTCTTTCTTGCGAACAGTTGATAATTTTCCCTATCCTTTTGAATTCATTCTCTGTCATTTTTCACGAGTTCATCATTTCCTGCCCAAGCCCACTCTTTGCTCATTCATGTTCAATATTGTTTATGCATTATTTTTAATGATAGTTCATAATAATATCCCTATGCTTCTGAATTTCTTTTCATACAAATCTATACTTTCCAACAATTTGGAAAATTTCAGTCGCACGTATCATTTTTAATCCCTAGTATATTATTTATGTCAATGGTTTGCTTTATGTGTTCCAATCTCTTCTCTTCTATCTAAATCTAGCCTCCGTCTGTCCACTTCAGTCGTTTCCTCTCTTTTTGTATCTTTATTTATACCCTTCTTTTTCTTATTCAGTATTTCCATCCGAATTGATTCTCCTATATTTTTCTCAATCCTCTTCCATCCTTTTTTTCCATCCACTTTCTACCCTTTGAGCAGTTTTTATCATTTATATCCTTTTAGGATATAAATGCAATTAGGATCAGAATTTTTTTTTTTTGTGTGGCATGAGTGGTTATTAATAAACGATCCACTCATGCACAGTGGCGTTCCTGGTTCGAATCAGGGCTCGGGCATATTTTTTCTCCTACAAAAAGTCATTTGTCTGAATTTATAATCATTTCCATTGTTTGAAATTCTGAATTAATAACCCTCGGAAATATTTTATCAAGTTCTTTGTTAATGAGGAAATAACTATATGGATTATATTATTGTGGCTATAAATTAGAATGGAAAGTGTCGAGTTTTTTGAGAGGGTAGAAAAGAGCCCGATTGAATTTCGGACAATTTTCTCACGGTTTCTCAACAAATGGAGTGAAGTTCCACATATGTTGGGGGCGAGAGCCCCTATGCCACTTTAGCGTAATTCGACCCTGGCTATAGGGGCCAGAAAAATAATTCCATCCTTCGTTAGCACTAATAGTAAATTAAAAATAAATAAATAGAAAAAAGAATAAATTTGTTAAAACAATATAATCATTGAAATATATAACTATTATACAAAATTATTTTATTTCCATTTATAACTTTTTCTTAATCTTTTCAAACTTTAAAAATGATTATCTAGTTAACCTGAATAAAGAAATTTTTGATAATTATTAACCTAAAGTATTTCAGTTTCCCGGGGTAGAATTGCCCAAGCAGAAAATTTTATTAATATAAGCAATCAAAAATTGTATTTACTGAATAGTTCTTGAAATTAAAAATGTGAAACAACAAATGGAATGAAAATAGGTTTACCAAATAAAAGTAGTTTATTTCATTTATTATTAAGAATTATTTTCTATTGTATTATTCAACAAAGTCTCCAATTGTTTAATTCCAAAATTCCATTTTTTGGGAATTTTCCAATGCGAGAGTTTTAAATGGTCGGCAATTTCCTAATTTGGGGCCTTAGACATTCTAAATATTTCCTTTTACGTAATCCCATTATAAAACTAAGATACAATAAAAAAATTTTCAACGTTTATGTCATACAAAAAGGAAACTTTGGAATAATTTTTGTTCATTTATTGTTTTTCAGGTATCTCAGGAATGCTAGAGTAGATAGGGACGCATAATGACCCATTTTTTAATAATGAACCCAAATTAAACTTTGAATGAACTGGAATTCATTATTAATAATTTGCTATAACTGAACTTTATTTACTAGAATCAAATGTGGACATGCAATAACTGGTTATTCAAAAGTCAATTTTAGTTTTCTAGAATTCGATTTGACATCACTCAAATTGAACTCCAATAAATTTACCAAACCTGAACTTTAAATTTACTAGAAGTTATTAGGAATTTACTATTATTGCACTTGAATTCATTGTAAGTGAATCGGATTTTCCTAGTATATAACTTGAAATTACTAGAATTGAATTTGAATCTACTGGGATCTAATCTAAATTTGTTAGGGATAAATTTGAACTACTTTGATCATAAATTGGGTAATAAATTATTTTTAATCTTTATTCATATTCAATAGGATTTTATCTGAAATCATAAGGGATCGCCTTGAATTTGCTAGAATTGAACCTGACTCGACTAGAATTGATATTTTTTTGAAGGAATATTGTCCTGAGTGTGGAATACAACTGTATTTGCTAGAATTGAATTCGACTAAGCTAGTAATGAATTAGACTTCATCAGGATTTAACTTTATTTTACTGAGATTGAACTTGAATTAACTGTGATCTTATCTGGATTTGTAACAAATTTATTTCAATGAATTTCATTGCATGATAGTTTATCAATTGTTTAATTTATTCAACTTTAATTTACTAGGATTTTATCTTAATTTGTTAGAACTCATTTGAATTTGCTAGAATTGAACCTGAATCCACTAGAATCGATATTTATTTGAAGGAATATTGTCCTGAGCGTGGAACACAATTAAATTTCCTAAAAATTAATTGAAATTAATTATATTAAAGATAAGTTAAGCAATCATTGATATCGAATAATTTCAATTCACTAGTTTTTTAACTGGGATTGGTAGAGATTCATTTCAGTTTGCCGGAATCATTCCTGATTCCACTAGAATTCAATCTAAATTTGCTAGGATGAAATGATCATTTTCTCAATTTTTTTTAAAGAGAATTGATATTCACAGAATTGAACTTGAATTCACTAGGATTGAACTTGAATTAACTGGAATTTAATCTGGATTCAAAAAATATTTATTCAGATAATTTTATTGCATGATAGTTTATCAATTGATTAAATTAATTAATTTGAATGTACCAGTATTTAAACTTAATTTGTAAGAGATTAATTTGAATTTACTAGAACTGAACTTGAATTTACTGGGATTCGATCTGAATTTATTAGAGAATAATTCGAATCAACTTTCTTACGCATTAGTAAATCGATTAATGGTATTTACGTATTAAAATTTACTAGGACATTTTACAAATCTGTTGAAGATTCATTCTAGTTTGCTAGAATCGAACTTGGTTTCACTAGAATTTACTCTGAATTTGCTAGAATTGAATTGAATCTTCTCACACTCGATTCAAAAGAAGTCATATTTCTTGAAAAGAATATTTTCCTAAGTATGAAATACAATTGGCTTTGCTATAATTCAATTTGATTTTGCTAGTATTTAATTAGAGATAATCGATATTTATTTTAGGAGTATTGTCCCGAGCATGAAACATAATCAAATTGGTTAGAATTTTATTGAATTTTGCCAGTATTCGATTTGAATTTACTAGAACCAAACTTGAATTTCCTGGAAATAAATCCTAATTTGTTAAGGGATCATCCTAGTTTGCTAGAATTGAACTTCGGCTTACTAGATTTGACTCCAAAATTGCTAGAATTGAAGTAGAATCATTTAACTGCATTTAAGAGAAGTAATATTTCTTTAAAGAATTTTGTCCTGAGCATGGAATACAATTGGATTTGCTAGAATCGAATTTGAATTCACTAGAACCAAACTTGAATTTACTGGGATTCAATCTGAATTTGTTAGGGGATCATTCTAGTTTGCTAGAATTGAACTTTGGTTCACTAGGATTGACTCCGAATTTGCAAGAACTGAAGTAGAATTTTTAAACTGCATTTAAGAGAAGTGATATTTCTTTAAAGAATATTGTCCTGAGCGTGGAATACAATTGGATTTGCTAGAATTGAATTTGAATTCACTGGAACTAAACTTGAATGACTGGAATTCAATCTTAATTTGTTAGGGGATCATTACAGTTCGCTAGAATTGAACTTTGGTTCACTAGAATTGACTCCGAATTTGCTCGAATTGAAGTGGAATTTTTTGAACTGCATTCAAGAGAAGTGATATCTCTTTAAAGAATATTGTTCTGAGCATGGAATACAATTGGATTTGCTAGAATTGAATTTGAATTCACTAGGACCAAACTTGAGTTTACTGGAATTCAATCGGAATTTGTTAGAGAATCATTCTAGTTTGCTAGAATTGAATTTTGTTCCTCTAAAATTGACACCAACTTTGCTTGAACTGAAGTGGAATTTTTTAACTGCATTCAAGAGAAGTGATATTTTTCTAAAGAATATTGTCCTGAGCATGGAATACAATTGGATTTGCTAGAACTGAATTTGAATTCACTAGGACCAAACTTGAGTTTACTGGAATTCAATCGGAATTTGTTAGGGAATCATTCTAGTTTGCTAGAATTGAACTTTGGCTCACTAGAATCGACTCCAAATTGGCTAGAATTAAAGTATAATTTTTAAAATGCATTCAAAAGAAGCAATATTTCTTCGAAGAATATTGTCCTGAGCATGGAATATAATTGGATTTGCTAGAATTGAATTTGAATTCACATGTTTAATTGTTCAATAATGGATAACATATTAGATCTTAAATATGGCGAATAACAGTTAATAAAGGAAATTATAGTGAAATTTATTTAAATTGTAGAAAATTAATAAATATTAGTGAAATTCAATTCAATCATAACAAATTGGAATTGAATTCTTGAAAAATGCAAGTTCAATTCTTGTGAGTTTCATATTCAAGCTTACAGCAAATATAAAGTAAATTACAGTAAAATTCAATTCAATTTGGGATATTCATATTGAACTTTAGAACATTATTCAATCGTTAGCAATTCAATTCTAGTTAGTTCACGTTAAAGCTTACAGTGAATTCGAAGTGAGTTATAGAAAAGTTCAATTCATTATGTTTAGTGCTTCTAGTTTGGAAAATTAAATTCCAGGAAATTCATAATAAATGAAAGATAACATTTTTAAAAGGAAATAGTTTCATAACAGACACTCCCGACTGATAAAATACACTTCCAGGAAAAAAATTAAATTATTCAATTTTACAATCACATTAAGATCAAAAATAGGATTCAGTTTTATTTACATTTATGATTCTGTTGAATCACTCAACACTTTTCGATAATCATTTCCAGATTTACCAGAATAGAGAGATATTTTTTTTGTAATTGTAATGGTAATTGACTTAAAGTATCTCAGGAATGGTGAAATGGTTGGGGATCAATAATTACCCATTTCTCCTTTATGACTCAGAAATTAGAAGAACCTAATCCAGGGCACTCTTAATTTAAAAAAAGCTGCCAACACAAAATAAAATTTGGAAATAAAATAAATAATTTTACGATGGACACTCCCGACTGAGAAAATACACCTTCGAAAGAGGGTCCAACATCAAGGATGGTTGGACAGTCACTGATCGCGATGCGTGCGCGCTAATATAAGCTCGAACTTTCGCATACAAACTTGACTTGCATCCCGGTGCGCGAAACGTGAATTCACAACTACACACACAGGTGAAATAATTTCATTGCGGAATCTGAACTTCATTTTCGATGAAGCGGGCGCAAAGTAGCATTTTCCGCCCGGGGGGAAAATATGCGGCCGGAAAAGTTAGTTTGCGACCCTCTCGTTTCCGGGTGGAATCAAGGTTTTTGAAAAACTGGTGAAACGGAAAGTTGATCACTAATAAATTTGCACGAATTATATTCTGGAATCAAGTTTGATAATCCCAAGAATTAAAACAATCAATGATTTTTGTCCTATTTAGGAGATTCTTTTAGATTCATTTGAATGTATTCAGATTTGTTGGAATCAATTCAGGATTGTTTCAATCCATTTCGATTCATTTTTTTTATTTGGATATATTCAGATTTATTTCGATTAACTGGAATTTATATGGATCTATTTGAAATTATTTGGACTAATTTGGAAGCATTGGAAAATATTTCGATTTGTATGAATTTATTCGAATTGATTTGAACTCATTTAGAATAATTTAGATTTCGTTTTATTTATTCGGGATGATTTGCCTTTATTTGTATTCATTCTGATTTTTTTTTTATGTCTAGATTTATTAAAATTTATCTTAATAATTTGTGGATTCATTCAGATTTTTCAGCGTCGCATTTGCTTTGATAAATTTGGATTGATTTCGATTTATTGGAATATATTTAGATTGATTTCGAATTTTCTAAGATAAAGATTGATTTGAATATATTCAGATTCATCCGGATTTATTTGGATCAATTTTAATTTATCCTTATTTATTTGAATAAATTTGAATCTTTTTAGAATGATTTGAATTCATTTGTATTCATTTCGATTAATTCAATATTGCTTAAACTGATCTTGATCTATTTGGATATATTTGGATTTTCTTGAGTTTATTTGGATTCAATTGGATTTTATATAAATAATTTTGAATCACTTGGATATACTTGCATTCAGTCGGATTCAATTGCATTCATTTGTATCACTTTGAATTTAGCTGGATTCGTTGAAATATATGTCACAAATGAATAATTTGGATTTATTGACATTTATTTAAATTTATTTGGACCAATTTGGAATTATATGAATTCATTTTTCTTAATTTGAGTTAATTTGAATCAATTTGAATTTCTTTTGATTAATTTATATAGATTCATATTCATTTTAAATCATCCAAATTTGTTTCGATTGAATTAGATATATTTACATTTATTTGGATTATTTTGGATTAATTTGGATTGACTTCAATTGATTTTAATGTATTCGAATATAATTATTTTTAATACGATTCATCTGAAATAATTTTAGTTCATTCAGATTCATTTTCATTCGTTTAGATATACGTAAATTTATTCGGATCATTTTAGACTAATTTATATTTATTTTGATTAATGTAGATATATTTAGATTTATACTGACTGATTTGGATTAATATATAATAATTTCGTTCATTTAGATATATTTAGATTTATTCGGATTAATTTTAATTTATTTGGATTTTTTTAGAATATAATTAGATTTAATACGATTTATTTGAGATAATTTTGATTCACTCAGATTCATTTTGATTCATCGAGATATATTTAGATTTATTCGGGTTCTTTGATAAACAATGATTTAATTGTCATTTATTTGGACTAATTTGGAATTATTTGGATTCATTTGCATTAATTCGGAATACTTCGAATCATTTGAATTAATTTTCGATTCATTTTGATTCCTTCAGAAATATTTGGATTTGCTCTAATTTTTTTAGATCAATTCAGATTTTATTGAATTTATCTGAAATAATTTGATTGACTTAGATTTATCTTGATACATTTGAATCCATTTGGACTAATTCAAAATGATTTGGAAAATTTTTTTAAATCCGTTGGAATTTATTCAGACTGATTTGAGATTATTTCGACTTAGTTGCATTAATGAGGATTAATTTGGATTAATTTGGATTTATTTTCAATTCATTTTGATTGATTTCAATACATTTGGATTTATCATAATTTATTTGAATTATTTTTTACTCATGTGGACTCATTTCGATTTATTCGGATTGACTAAAATTCATTTAGAATTATTTTGATTTGTTTGGATGTATTTGAAATCATTCAAATTTTCAGATTAATCTGAAAATACTTCGAATTATATTAATGTATAACGTTTTATGCGAAATCATTTCGATCCCTCCAGGTTCATTTTTATTTATTCCAATTAATTTTACTTTATAGATGACATTCAATTTTCGTCTGATTAAATCATCAGACGTATTTATTTGGATTCATTCGGAATAATTTTGATATATTTGGATTTATTGGGATTTATTTGTAACAACTCGAATTAATTTGAATCAATTTAGATTTATTTCGGATACATGAAGATTTCAAAATATTTATTCGTATCGATTTAGATATATTTCAATTATTTCTAATATTTCAAATGAATTCGATATAATTTAAATTGATTTCTATTCATTTGAATTTATTTGAAAAATTTAGGATTCATTTAGACTTATTCTGATTCATTCGGATATATCCTGATTCATTCGGATTAATTTTATTTTGTAAATGACAAAAATTGAAATTCATCAGATTGAACGCCTATATTTGTATCGCTCAGACTAATTTCGATATATTTCGATTTATTTGTGTTAATTTGAATCAATTTCGATTTATTTCGGATATGTAAAGATTTTTTTAGATTTATTCATAATAATTTAGATGTATTTGGATTATTTCAAGAAATTCAAATAAATTTGAAATAATTTGGATTAATTTAAACTCATTTGAATTTATTTGAAATAATTTGGATTCTTTTAGACTCATCCTGGTCCATCCGAATATATCTCAATCAATTCGGATTAGTTTTATTTTATAAATGCCCAAACATTGAAATTCAGCAGATTGAACGTCTTCATTGGTATTTCTTCGGACTAATTTAAACATATTTGGATTAATTTGGAATAACTTGGATTAATTCCAATTATTCCCAATTTCTTCAGAATAATTTTGATTTATTTTAAGTTATTTTGATTCATTTTGATTGATAAAGGTCTATCAAGATTCATCTGGATTTTTCTATTCATTTTATACTTAAGAAAAATTGAAATTTGTAACATTAAACGCGAATAAATATCGCGCCTAATTGAAATCACTGGCATGTCATTGTTTCGCTTCGTCACCCGCAACGCAATGCACTTCTCGCTTTACTATAAAGTATAAAGTATGAAGTATAAAGTATAAACCAGCTCCTTTTTATAAAAAAATTACTCACGGATGAAAATAAATCCTAGGTATTCTACGCCTTTTTTACTGAAAATCGCGATTCTATGATAAATCTACTTCCGGTGGTCAAAGTGTGACCCTAAAGCATTGTTTCTGACGTGATTGGATTAATAGTTAATTGGAATTCAATTCTAGCAAATTTAAAGTACATGTTCTAGTTTATGGCGAATCCATTGTGAATTATATTGGAATTCAATTCAATTCCATTCTAGCAATTTTGAAGTTCATGTTCTAGTTTATGGCAAATTCAAAGTGAATTATATTGGAATTCAATTCAATTCTAGGGAATTGAAATGAAAATTCAGCTAATTTGAAGTTCATGTTCTAGCTTATGGCAAATTTAATGTGAGTTATTTTGAAATTCAATTCAATTCTAGCAAATTAGAATTAAAATCTAGCAAGTTTGAAGGCTTATGGCAAATTTATTGTAAGTTATATTAAAATTCAATTCAATTCTAGCAAATTAGAATTAAAATCTAGCAAGTATGAAGATAATGTTCTAGTTTATGGCAAGTTTAATGTGAGTTATTTTGAAATTCATTTCAATTCTAGCAAATTAGAATTAAAATCTAGCAAGTTTGAATTTCATATTCTAGCTTACGGCAAATTTAATGTGAGTTACTTTGAAATTCAATTCAATTCTAGCAAATTAGAATTAAAATCTAGCAAGTTT
>WSXT02190797.1:0-19841 GCA_011762715.2 Neuroterus valhalla
CAAAAGAGAATTCATACTCATCAAATTAAAGTAGGAGACATTTCGCTTTTGAGTTCACAAGCTCTATATAAAACTGTAGGGTGGTACAAAGGCCGAGCGCGTAGCGCGAGGTAAATTCATAAACGAGCGCGAAGCGCGAGATGTGATTATCATCGAGCGCGAGATCCGAAAGAGGCGCGCTCAAACTTGCGAGCGAAGCGAGCCGCGCTCGATGAGAATGTGCCCGCGCAGCGGGCAGATTTTTTGAATTAAGAATCTTGATACAATAAAAAATGTTGGAATGGTTCAAATTTAAAAGAATATTTCTCATAGAATCTAGTATAAGTGAATAATTTGTATTAATAATGTGATTAATGCTCTTTTAAAATAAAAATCTTGAATCAATCAAAAGTTTGAATTCTTTTGAATCAATAATGGGAATAATGTTCTTTGGAATACAAAACCTCAAATCAATAAAAATTTGGAATTCAAAAGAGCATTAGTTAAATTATTACAGTTAGGCTGTGACAGACTCATTTAGGAATCAGAATAATTGAATACTGAAAAAATTAGTTCTCAGCTAGAATTGAGTAAATCTTTGCCCATCAACTCATAAGTTTTTAGTATGGAAATTCCTATTAAACATAAATTATAAAAATAATATTGGGAGAAAACAAACCTGTATTGAGCCTTATCTTTTTTGGTAAAAATTTCTTTTAATCATCTGCTTTGAATAAAAAGTCAACAGTTTTGTTTGAATTCAACTAATTTTTTTTTTTCTGACTTCCTGGCTTAATACTTCAACATTTTGGTTGAGATAGTTTCTATTTCGTGACTAAAAAATATCTCCTGCTTTAAAATAAATTTTTTTTTTGTAGAATTTCTTAGATTTCGCTGGAAACTTCATCTTTTCCAGTAAAAATTTTTCTAAATAGTTTTTTTTTTTAATAAAAAATTCAACTATTTCATTTAAGATTTTTCCTTTTTCTTGGTTGGAAATTCAACTGCTTGGTCAAGGATTCGTCTTTTTTGTTCCAGACTTCAACAATTTGGTTCCTATTGTTTTTCTTTCTTGCCAGAAAAATGTTTCTCGTTCAAAATTCAACTCTTTGGTTGAATTTCGTTTTTATGGGTTAAAAATTTAATATTATTCGAGAGAAAATTATTCGGTGAAAACTGAAATAATTTTATACTAAAAAATGTGTTTTTACTTAGAATATAGTTTCTCTTCATTATGAGTTATCATTTATCTACTGACATGTAGTTTTGTAGTATAAAGTTGAAATTACTTCCAGGCTTTCTGATAAGAAATCTAAGTTAAATATTGATCGGAAAAATTGAGGGATAAAATAAATGAACTATTTTGGCGGGGCATTAGTTTAAAAAAAATTTATATTGGGTTAAAAATTCAAGTGCTTTGTAGAAAATTCATCCTTTTGGCATAAATCTTAAATAACTTAGATGGTTTTCTTTCATGACTGAAAAATCTTTTTTTGTTGTAAATCCAACTCTTTTGTTAACTTTTACTGTTTGAGTTTGAAAATTCATACCTCTTCATAGAAATCTCTTTTGATAAACTTTTTTTGGCTTAAAATCCAACAGTTTTATTGAAAATCAATCTGACCAGAATTAGAATAGTTTTGTACAACAAAATTAGTTTGCAGTTAGAATTTAGTTTCTTCTTATTAAACGTTATCATTCATCTACTTGTATGTAGTTTCGTAGTATAAAGTTGAAATTTCCACTAGGACTCCTAATACGAAATTCGTCTTTTTCAGTTCCAAATTGGATTACTTGGTTGAAAGTTGAATTATCTGTTTAAAATTCTTTTTTTTTATGGCAATATCTTGTGGTCAGCTTTTTCCGTAAAACCTACCTGGTGAAACTAACTTCTTCTCAGATCAATCCTAGGCTTTCCCATTAAAAATGCATATCAAATATTGATTAGGAAAATAGAATGGTAAAAGAATAAATTTTTATTATTTTTACTACTATAGAAGTCAATGAATTCGAACAATTTATACAAGTTTTTTATATTTTTAGAATATTGTTTGTGGCAGTTTAGAACTAAAGCTATCTTATATCTATGAATATCGTGAAACAATTTATTATAATTGTACGGAATCAGTAGATATGACGCATTCGTTACTCGCGTGCGTTGGGGGCATACGCCGAGAAAAACTGTTTAATGGTGGTCGTTGGATCGATTTTCATAGCCACCTGTATTCTCACACATTTAAAGATATACTCTATATATAAATATATATTAACTCAATGGCAAGGTAAATTCAAGCCAGTGCACCGGGTTGTTGTTGGGAACTTGGGAGTAAAAAAAGAGCGCGCATTCTCATTCTTCCCATTCTCTTCGTAAACAATTTTTTGTCGCCAAGGTTTTATTTGTAAAACTTTATTTGTTCTTGAACTTGTTCTACTTTTAAACTTTAAATTTCGCTCTGAAGTTTATTCGCGCTCTGATTCAAGACGCGCATGTCTATTTCGTGTTTATTGTTTGTTATAAACTTTTCTTTAAAGAAAAAAAAAATCTATATATTTATTATTGCCAAAATTTGAACTAAACTGAATTCAAAAGTTCATTTCACTAAAGTAATTGAAGATTTCTAATTTATTTTCTTTTTTAGCACAACCATTTTTTTTAATAAGTTACTTGAATTATTAAGTTGTTATAAGTAACTCAAATTGTGTGCTACAGTGAATGTGATTACAAATGTCAAACTCTTGGAAGAAGATGTTCGGAGTTTGAATTTTCTATTTAAATAATTAAGCATGTCAATTTACTAAATAAACATTCCTATCCATAAAATGTTTTCTTCGTAAGTCGACTTTTTGAAAACAGGTAGTTTTTCCTGAATTCTCAACACTAAACAATTCGTTTTTGATTGAAGATTCATCTTTTTATTTTAATTTCGTCATTTTGGTTGAAAAATTCATCTCTTTATAGTTATTTTTGGACAATAGTCAAATTCAATATGTTTTGGTAAAAACTTCAAATAGTGTGTTCAAAATTAATTTTTTGGTTAAAAATTAAAATATTTGGTTAGAAGTTAACTTTTTTGTTCAAAATTCATATTATTTGCTTGTTCATGAAAATTTTTTGTAGAAAATTGTTTTTTTGTTTGCTTGAAATTTCAACAATTTTGTTGAATTCGTTTTTCTTTTTTGACCAAAAAATCCTTTTTTATTAAAAATTCAACCGCCTTGTCGGAAGTCATGTGTTTTTGTTGGAGATTTAATTTTTTCATTTTTGGATTGAAAATATTTATTGGTCAGATACTCAATTTAATTGATTGAAAGTTTAATTACTTCATTGAAAATAATGGAGATCCATTTAACAGAATCATCTGAAAATTTCAATTTTATTTTATTCTTTGGCATAATGCATTAAAAATAAGTTTCTTCAAATTAATTGTTCATTGAGATTGGATCTAATTCTGTGTTATGTGAATGTGATTACAATTATTGTCAGACTCTCAGATAGAGATGATCAGAGTTGTTTTCTTTTTTCTCAAACATTTTCTACTGAGATTCCATTGAATGACTATTATTTATTTCCGAAAAAAATTAACCAATAGCTACCTGTTACTGAAAAAATTACCTTGAAAATTCGAAGAAAAAAACTATTTCTATAATAAAAAATGTCAATTTTTCAAAATGTTATATGCACATAATTTTACATGGGAATTTACTGCATAAACATTTCAGTCTATTGGAGTAAGTCAAAACAATCATGTTCTTCGAAAACGGGGTTTTTTTTTTATTTGAAAACTCATTTCTTCTCGAGTGGAAATTTTAATATTTGGTTGATTATTATTCTTTTTCTGAAAATATAAAAACTGCGTTAAAAAGTTGTCTTTTTTGGAAAAAATTGAACTTTTTAATCGGAAAATTTGAACATGTAGTGTATTTTTACCGTCTACTTATTTTCGAAAAATGTATTTCTCTAGCTTTAATCAATTTTGCAATTCTAACAAAGCAATGACGGAGCAGACGACAGACGGTTCACATGGAAAATTGATAAAAAACAGATTGTGAGTGAAAAATAGAAACGCAAATGTGCTAGACAGTGGCTGGCCTATATATTTTCTGCAATTTCTCAAAGTTTTAACCAAAAATAATATATCCTTTGAAAATAAGCAGGCCGAAAAAATTATATAGTACAAGGTCAAATTTTGATTACGTAAATGGTAGTCTATAGCATAATCAACGTTTGACCTTGCACTATATAATTTTTTCCGCCTGCTTATTTTCAAAGGAGACAATTTTTTGGGTTGAAACTTTGGGAAATTGAAGAAAATATATTAGCCGCACGCTGTATGGGCCCTTTGCGTTTCTATTTTGCAGTGATAATCTATTTTTCATCAATTTTGAATCTGAACCGTCTGTCGTCTGCTCCGACATTGCTTTGTAACGGTTTTCAAATTTTAAATACGTCATAGACTATCATTTGCGCCCTTAATTATTAATAAATTATTTGGTTATCGAGAATAATTTAAATTCTGTGCTATGTGAATGTGATTAAAATTGTGGGACTATCAGTCAAGTTCAGACAATCAGATTTTTTTTAACCCAAAAAATAAAATGTAGAAGTTTCCTGTTATTTAAAATATAATAGTTTCGTGATCCGGTCGAAATCTTCCAAGTTGGGAAAATTCTCCAGGTGAATGTTGTGGGCCCGTAGAAAAATGAAGTGGCAAAAAGCATCCGCAGACTTCCTCTCGGAGAAGACTTTCCTCATACTCAAGGACGACTTACAAATTCAAGGTAATATTTATTTCTGTCGTTTTTATTACCAATTTCTTCAGAATCAATTTCATGAGAGGTGATAATGTAATGTAGGGAAGCTAGCTCTAGATAGTTTGTTCCACATTTTTGGGGTCAATGCAAACTTGAATGCTCTTTTCATGAACTATAGGTTATTGTTGTTTGGCACTCGATACCCTCGATACTGGGTATTCTCATCCCACAGAAAATAATTTGATATGAATTCAGAAAATAAAAAAAGAGTGATTGCAGGTCAAGGAGAATCAGAAAAAAATTGGGAAATTGGACAAATGAAATGCAAACCACTATTGAATGTAGATCCCTACCTATTTCTAAATTTCCTTGTATTGTTTTGAAATATATACGGGTATTTTGCAAGATTTCTAGAAATGTTTAACAGATTCTGATAATTCGTTAGGAGTTTGGAGGATTTCGAAGATTTCAGGGCATTTAAAAAAATTTCGAAAGAATTTTCAAGAGCTCTGAAAGTTTCAAGGGATTTAAGAAGATTCCAAAGGTTTTGTAATATTTGAAGGCAGTTAAGAATATTATAAGGCATTTTTAAGAGATTGCAATAAATTAGGAGGATTCCGAAGGTCTTGCAATATTTACGGGCATTTCAAAGGATTCCAAGGAGTTTGTGATAAATTTCACTAATTCGGAGGCTTTCCAAAGTATTATTGAGATTTTAAGGCATTTGAATAATTCCCAACGTCATTTTCAAGAGCTTTCAGAAGTATCAAAGGATTTCAGAAGATTTCAAAGGTTCTGAAATATTTCTAGATTTGGAAAAATTTCAAACAGTTTTTATTATATTAAAACAATTAAAAAGGATTCCAAAACATTTGTAATAATTTAGGGTATTTTTAAGTATTTTAAGAAATTTATGATAGATTAAAATATTCTTCATGCATTCCAAAGGATTTTAAACATTTTTAAAAATTTTTAAAAAGCTTCCGAGGAATTCTCAAGCGCTCCAAAACGTTTCCAAGAAATTCCGAAAGATTTGACATATTTTGGGTTATCTTAACGGATTCTAAAAAATTTCGAATAGATTAAAATAATTTTGAAATACTAAAAAGGATTTTGAAAATTTGAATCTTAATAGATTTTATTAATTTAAAAGGATAGGATATGGGTAAACGGAGAGATGAGGATCTGGGACGGAGAGAGAGGTTTTGAAAGTCTGTCAAAAAAGGCAAGGGGGGAAATGGACGGAGAACGGGGAACTGGGAGTCAACGGAACGCGGCGGAGTTTACGGAAGGGTAAAAAACAGAAACAAGAACGAGAGAAGTGGGGGAAGTGGAAGTGGCATTCTGGAATGTGTCGGGAATTAAAAAACAAAGACTTAGGTTTCTGGGAGGAATTGAAAAAATGGGACGTAGTAATGACGAGTGAGACATGGGTGAAGGAGAAAGACTGGAAAGGGATAGTGAAAATCTACCAAGGGGATATGTTTGGAAGATGCAAGAAGCAAGAAAGAAACATGAGGAAGGGAGAGGGATGGGCGGCACGGTATCAGGGGTGAGAAAGGGTCTTGGGGTAGAACGGGGAACTGAGGATGATGGGGAAACAAAGGACGGAGTAATGACGAGAAGAATTGAAGTAGGGAAAAAAGGGTAGCGGTAATATGTGTTTACAGGAGAAGAAGAGAAGAGGAGAAGAGGAGGGATGGAAAGTTATAAGGAGGTGGATTAAAGAAAAATCAGAGGGGCTGTTATTGATTGGGGGTGACCTAAATGCATGGACTGGAGATCAACGAGGAGAGGTATGGGATGAAGAGGAGGAGGCGTTCATGAGTAAATCGAAACATAGAGATACAGATCGAGAGGTTAGGGTACTTCTGGACTTGATAAGAGAAGCAGGGTGGTTCATCTGCAATGGAAATACTACAGGGGACGAGGATGGTGGAATAACATTCACAGGGAAAGGGGAGACCGTAATAGACTACATTTTTGCAGAAGAGAGGTTAAGAAAGCTAATGGTAGGAATGGAAGTGGGGAATGAGATAGGATCTGAGCACTTTCCGGTAATAGCAACACTGAAAGGAGGTCATAGACATTCTAGAGGTGAGAAAGGAAGAGGAGAGGTAAGAAAAGAAAACATGGGGCGCTGGGGGAGAGAAAAGTTGGAAGAATTCAGAGAAAAAATGAAGAACGAGAATTTTATAGGTGTAGAAGAGGAAGGGGTAGACGAGATATTAGAAAGAATGAAGGGAGTGATTGAAAAGGTAAAAGAGGTGGTAAGACCAAAAGGGAAGGGGGATATAGAAGGAAAAGGTTGGTGGGATGAGGAATGTAAAAAAGGTAAAGATAGAATAAAGGAGAGTGTAAGAGAATGGAGAAGAGGGGAGATCAGCATCAGCAAAAAGGAGTATAATAGGAGAAAATGAGTATATGAGGGATTTATAAACGAGGAATGGCAGAAGAAGGTAAGATACATGGGGGAGATAGAGCAAGCAGTAAAGGAAGGAAATGTATTAGAGGTTATAAATAGGGAAAGAGGGAGAAGGAAGGAAGTGAATAAGGATATAAAAATGAATGAATGGACAGAGTATTTTAAAGCTCTATTGGAAGGGGGAGAAAAAAAAGTTGAAGAAGAAGGAAAGAAGGCCATGGAAAAAAGAGCAGAAGATACAAATGACATAAGCAGGGACGAAGTAAACCAGGCCATAGAAAGGCTAAAAAGAAATAAAGTGACAGGAGAGGATGGCGTAGAAAATGAATGAAGCTCTGAAGTATGGGGAGGGGGAGTGTGAGAGAAGAGATGTGGAAAATCTGTAACAAAGTTTGGAGAGAAGAAGGGTGGCCTGAAGAATGGAGGTCGGGACTAGTGATTCCGCTAATTGAAGAAGGAGAGGGTAAAAAGGTAGAAGATTATAGAGGTACAACTCTGATGTCGTTGGGGTATAAGATCTATGCGGAAGTTCTTAGAAACAGGTTAGAGAGTCAAGTAGACAAGAAAGGAATTATCCATCACAACCAGACGGTCTTTAGGAAAGGAGAGGGAACAATCGATAATATTTACGTCCTAAACTATCTAGTAGATAGGAACTTGGGGAGGAAGAGAATAAAACGCTTAGCCCTGTTTGTAAACTTCAAGGCAGCGTTGGAATCAGTGAACAGGAAAGTGTTGTGGCAAGCAATGAAAGAAAGAGGAATAGATGAGGGGCTGATTGGAAAGATAAAAGACATATTTGTGGAGACAAGATTCAGGGTGAGGATAGGAAAAGAGAAAGGAGAGGAATTTTGGACACAGAGAGGACTCAGACAAGGTTGCCCGTTGAGTCCGCTACTGTTCAGTATAATGTTATAGCAGACTTGGAGGAAAAGCTAAAGAACAACGGAAAAGGAGGCACTAACTTAGGGAGCAGTAGGCTTTACTCTTTAGCATATGCGGATGATGTAGTAGTACTGGCAGAGGATGAAAGAGGATTGAATTTGATGTTAAGAATGTTGGAAGAGTACGTAACGGGAAAAGATTTAACAGTGAACGTTAAGAAGACCAAGATAATGTGATTTAGGAATAGGAGGAAGAAAATAGAGTACAAGTGGAAGTTTAACGGAGAAACGATAGAAAGAGTAGAGGAATTCTGTTACTTAGGGTTTTGGGTTGAATCAGGGGGAGGTAACGAGTTGCAAGTAAGAAAAAGGATGGAGTGTTCGAGTAAAGTAATGGGCCAAGTTTGGAGCATGGGCAAGAGAAGGTTTAAGGATGACTGAAGGATGAGAACATGGATGTTTGATGTGTTACTGTGGGCAGTCGTGTGCTATGGAGTAGAAGTTTGGGGATGGAAGAAGCAAAAAAGAGTGGAAAGTCTTCACAAAAGATTTTTGCGGTGGGTTATGGAGTTGTCCAGGCTATATGCTGAGGGAAGAACTGGGTAGAGATAAAATGGTAGTTCGTCAAGTGAAGAGCGAATGGAAGTTTGAAGAGAAGCTGAAGTGGGGAGAGGGAAGCAAAATCGCACAAGCGTACTTGAAGGAGATTAGGTCTAGAAAGAAGAGAGGCAATACAAAAGGCTCGAAATAGGAAGGAGAGAGACAGCGAATGAGAAAAGAATGTGGTTTTCAAGAAGGGTATGTAGAATGGCAGGAAAAAGAATTTGAGATGAGGATAAGAAACAGAAAGGAAAGGTGGATCATAATCATGGAATCACAGTACAATAGGTGGTACAAAGATTAACAAGGAGAGTAAGTGGAGTAGAGTGTTACGGTTTAGAATGGGAGAGGGAATGAAAGCGTGTAGATACTGGATGGATGAAGAAGAGGAAATGTGTAGAATGTAACCTATTGCCCTCAAAACCGTAAAAGGGAAGAGAATAAATTACAAGGTGATTTGAAAAGTTTCCAGGAATTCAAACAGATTTGAAAAGATTGAAATATTTTAGGGTATTTCAAAAGATTATGGAAAATTTTGAATAGATTTAAATTCAAACGAATCCCGAAGAATTTGAGATATTTCAGGGATTTTTTTTAAATTCAAAGGAATTCGAATGATTTTGAAGGTCGGACAAAAATTTTTATGGATTTCACAAAATACCATCAACTTCATATAATTTCATGGGATTTGATGATACTCAATTTAATCTTGGGAAATTTATTCACGTGAATTATGGGATTTCCTAGGATTTATGAAGATGAACAAATATTTAATGAGATGATTCCTAAAGATTTGATGGAATTTTTAATATTTTGGGAGATTTAGGAGGATTCCAATAACTTCCTAATCTATTTCGGTAATTTGAAGTGACTCTAAAGGATTTGAAAAATTTTAGGATTTTAGGTTTCTTGAAAAGAACTTGAAAAAATGTCAAGGAATCCCAAAAGATTTGAGAAAATTTGGAATATCCTAGTATTTAAGAAATTGGAAGGAATTTCCGGTTGATTTAAGATTGTGTTTTGAAGGATATGAAATATTCGGGGGTATTTTAAAATATTTCAAGGATTTTTCAGGAGTTTCAAAAACTTCGAAAGATCTCAAATATTACATAGGATATTTCGAAAGATTTCAAGAAATTTCAAAGAGTTCTCGAAAGTTTTAATCTACTTCGAAATATTCTTGAACATTAAAAATATTTCAGGGGATTTCGAAAAATTTCAAGCCGTTTTGAAGAGATTTTTATAATATCAAGGAATTTCCAAGAATTACTATCATTTTGGTCGATTAAAAATTGTTTAAATGCGGTTGTTCAGAATTTCCTTAAATTTCGAAAAACGTGGATCGATTTTACATGACCTTTGAGGTTCCAAGATATTTTCAGCAGTGGCGAACGCAGTGCGAAATTTCTGGGAAATTGGAACATGGAATTCGTTCTTTTTAACGACGAATCTTTTGGATTCCTTTGAATTTCTCAAAACTTATTTCAGACTTACCGAACTGAATGAATTTTTTCATATTTTACCATTGTTCTTAACTACTCGAATTTTTGTAAATTCCATCGAATCCTTTTCATTTTCCTTAATGATGATTTTTCTGAATTTATAATAGTGGGTGTACAACTCTACAAAAATCTTAGTTTGCTATTGATTTCTTTAAATTTGAGTCGAATGATTTTATAGTGCGTTATGAATTTATTCTGAATCAGTCACTCTTGGTAACTTTTTCAATTTTCCAAGTAAATTAGAATATGCCATCGTCTTTAAATATTAATATTCAGGGAAAGTGAAATATTAGTCAGAGAAGTTTGAAAATGGAGTTTTGAGGTCACCTTGAAGAAAAGGAAGAACTCTTAAGAATTTAAAAAACGGTTCAAATTGAATGATGTTCATATGTTATTCTTTTTTTCTTGTGCAGTTGAAGAATCTTCAATTTCTCGAAAAAGGCGATTTGTCGATCCATTTATAAAAGATTCGACAGTGGAACTGTGACTTCCGTTTCCTCTGTATTTCACTTCTCTTCCACCTTAACCTTTTCCTCTACACAATCATTCTTTTTTTATATCACATTCGTTCCTCTAGATTCCTCCAATTCCCTTATCCACTCCCCCCCTCCCCCCTGTTTTGCCAGCTTCCTCTATCTTCCATTCTTCTCATATACCCTTCCCATACATGTTCCCATTTTTCGTCTTCCCATTCACATATTCTGCATTTTCTTTCCTGCTTTTCTTCTCAATACATCGCTTCCCTGACCTCATTCCCCCATCTAAATTTTGCTATTCTTGTCCATCTCTTTTCTCCCCACTCCTTTCCCAAATACTTTGGTACTCCTTCCTTTTTTATTATCTTATACCATTCGTTGTATTGTAATTACATTATCCTTCCCCATATTTCTATTAATTGACTTTCCTGATCTTTTTCTTCTAATTCTTCAAAGTTTAAGGAACTCCCTCCTTTCTTCTTCCCATTTTGTTAACTCAATCGCCCTCCCTCTTCTTTCTTCTACCTCCTTCAGACATTATTTCACAAACTCCCCTCCCTTTCCCGCCTTAGCTTCTCTTCAGATTTCCATGCTCTCTCCCATGCTCTCTTCCATGCTCTAACACTTAATTTATCGCTTTGCGTTTCCTATCTCACCATGTATCCAGGTGTCCTCCAATCCACTCCTAGAGTCCATCTCACGTATCGTTCCTGTAACCTGCTTTATTACCCCTGACGTTTTTTATATTCTTTCTCTTATATGTGCCTTATGATCTCCATTTGCTTGCAAGGTGGCTCCTAAATATTTAAACTCTTTTACTTCTTCTATCTTCACTCTCTTCCATCTCTCAGTCCATACTTGTTTTCCTCCCCCTTTTTTTCTGAATTTCATTATTTTCGTCTTTCCCACATTCAATTTCAATTTCTTCTCATCTAAGTATTTCTCCAACCCTCTTATAAGACCCGCTGTTCCCTCTACATCTTCTGCTATTATTACTATATTCTATATACCATCTCAATATACTGGTCTACCCTTTTCCTTCTTTCTATCTCTTTGCTTACTACTTTTCAAACTTCCTCTGCTCTAGCTTTCTCCACGTCTTCTTCAAACCACATATTTCCTCCTCTTTTTTCTTATCACGCATCTCAGTATATTCCTTCTTTTTTCTTCTATATTCATCTTCACTACTTTTTCCTTTCCTCCCTATTCTTAGTTCCTTTCTCACTTCCTCTTTTTCTCTTTGCATTCTTCATCCCATCTAGTTCCATCCCCTCTTCTAGTAACTTCTTTCTTGCTTGTTCCCTCTAATACATTTTTTTTATTTCTCCTATCATTATTTCCATCTCTCCATTTACATTTCCTTCTCCCATTTTTCTATCCTTCAGCTTCTCTTTTGATTGCTCTTTTCCTTCTGTTGAACAATCTTCTCTTCCTGTTATTTTTACCTTCACTTCCTTTTTACCTGTATCTTCGGTACTCTTATCGCCCTCTAATGTCAGTATTAATGGGAAGTGATCAGAATCTATATATTCTCCTACCTCTATTTTATTGACCTTCTCTGTTACCTCGTCGTTTACTATCACATTGTCAATGACCCTTCCTTTTTCACCCCTCAAACATGTATATTCACCTTCCTCATCCCCCTCTATATTTTCGTTTATGATAAATCATCCCATTTTCTCTAAGTACTCTAACAATTTCTTCCCTTCCTCATTGAGTATCTTGTATTTGGATTTCCTTCTTCGCTCCTCTCCCCATTCCCTTTCTCCTCCAACTCCTGTTCTTGCATTAAAATCTCCTCCTATTACAAGCCTTATTCCTTCTTCGTTTCCTTTCATCAGTTCTTTCATCTCCTTAGATTTCTCCTGCATATCTCCGTTCACATACACTTCCACTATCTTCCATCTTTCTCCCTCCATCTTATCTTTTCTACCAATAATCCTTCAATTTCTTACTTCATTACTCTCCTATCCTTCTCTGCTAGATATTCCTTCCTTATCCCTATCACCATTTCTCCAATTGCTCTGCCTTTCCTACTCCTCATCCTTCCATTTTGAATTTGACAACTGTAACCTCTTAGTAACGTTCCCCTTACTCTTTTACATTCATTTTCATCAAGCTATGTTTCCATCATCACTACCACCTCCCACTGTTTCAAATTCCTCATAAATTCTCTATCTTTTCTCCCCAATCCTGCTTCATTCCAGTAGCATATTTTCCATTCACTTCTTCCTTCCTTTCCTTCTTTCTTTTTGCTTTCTACTTTTTCTTATTCCCCTCTCTTACCTTCCTTTCTCCTCTACTCCCCCGACCCGTCACTTTCCACTAACTTTTCTGTCTCTTCATCCCATTCCCACTACATATTTTGTATTTTTATTTTCCCACACTTAACCCACGATTCCTTTCCGTTTCTCTCCTCCTCTTCCGCTATTTTTTCAACTAATACTGCATATTCCTTTGTTCCCGTGTCCAATCATCTTCTATTCTCTGTTCACTTCCATATAACTGCCTTTTCCTCAACATTACCTTCCTCTTATCTTCCCTATTCTTCAATTTTACCCAGCTTTATTTTGTCCCTTCTTCCATCAACCCTTCCTATACTCCTCACCTCTTCTACAAGTACTTTCGCATTTATTCTATCTAGCACTTCTTGTACACCTTCCTCCAAATCTCTTCCCTCCAATCTTATACCTGTTATCTCTTTATTTTTTCTTCTTTCCTCTCTCTCACTCCTTTCCATTCTCCTTTCTGTTTTTCTCAACCTTTCCTAAATACCAATGGTCAGGGGAAAAAAAGGAAATTAGTCAGAGACTTTTAAAAATGAAGTTTCGCGACTACCCGGAAGAAAAGGAAGAATTCTCATATGAAAATCCAAATCAGGTCTTCGAAAGAAGGCTATTTATCACTTGCAGAAGGTTCTATATAAGAAATGTTACAAGATAAGAATTTTGGTCTCCAAATATTATTGGTCAGGAGAAATCAGAAAGAATTCTGATTGAAAAATGCAAAATAATTCAAACTAAATTATATTAATATTTTTCTTCTTTTTTTTGTTCCACAGCTAAGGATTTGCCAGGTCCTCGAAAAAAGGGGATTCGTGCTTGTAACACGGGAACCTGGCCACCAAAATTGAAGAAAAAGGTCTTCTCGTGCCGGAATGAGACCGAGAGGCCGAAAACAGCAAATTTGGAAAAACCGAGTGTTCTGAACCCCGACCTGGTGAACAAATTGGACATGTCCCTGTTGAGCAAGGAACTCTTTTGCGATTCGATAAGCCGCATCCAGATAAGTGGGGGTGCGTCCTCGACCTCGTCCCCGTCGTCAAGGCGGCGACGGAGTGTGTCCATCGACACGGAACCACATCGGCAGACCCGGACAACGGGCTTCAGTAAAAAATCCACGCGCAAGAAACGTACCAGTTTTCAACATTTGGGCGACGATTTTTCCGGAATCGACCTGACACACTTGGAACCCGCTTCTCTTCAACTGAAAAAGCTTCCCAAGTCGGGGTTAGTAAATAAATGAGGTTCAATTTAGGTATTGATTTTAGTATAAAGGTTCAGGGTGATCCAGAGCTGCACAGACATTAGACCATTTTTTGAAACCACTTTTAAGTCATTTTTCAAGAACGAGTCACAATTGTCATTTTTTAGGAATTGAATGGTTGATAACTATCACCTATTAATTTGGATCTAAATTTTTTAAATTTTCTTTGATTCAATTTTCTTGAATTCTTTTAAATTCCCGTGAAATCTATTAAACTCAAAGAAAAATTGTCAGAGTTGGAATTGCTTCTTAAATCTCAGAAGTTTCCTGCTAAAGTCAATTTTCCAAAGACGAATCGTTTTCGGAAACATCTTTTCTTTCAAGTATCATTTTGGATCTAAGTTTTTATTTATTAAATTATCATGTAGAATTATCTAAACATAATAATAAATTTCCAACTAAAATTTAAAATCATCATACAAAAAAAATCAGAATTCACAAAGGAGTTCGAATTTTAAACAGGTATAGTTAAATTTGTAATGGAAAAAGATACATTCTCTACAAAGAGTATGCTAGTTCATATTCCAACAAAGAAAGATTTGGATTTTCAAATAAAAAATAGTTGCATTCAACCAAGGAAAGAAAGTCACACTAGGGTATTTGAATCCGCAAACAAAACTACAATAAAAAAGACGAATTTTGAAGACAGTGTTTCATACGAATTTTTCACCAGAGAAGATTGGTCGTGGGGGCTAAGGCATGAGCTTTGGACCCACTTCGTTTGGTTGCGGGTTCGATTACCGTCTGGCACCCTGGAGAGGTTATGTAATTCCGTTTAAAGAAAAGACTTTTCATGAAAAAAATTGAATAAAAGAAAATTAACTAATTTGCAACCAGATATTTCATTTTTCAAAAAAATACTTTCAATTTAATTAAAAAATAGTCGAATTCAACAAAAAGATACGAACCTCCAACAGAAATGTTGAATTTTCAACAAAAAAAAAATTAATTCCGAACTAAATAGTTAATTTCGTAACCAAAAGAGATGATTAGGAGAAGTGTCTACCAAAAAAATAGAGTTTTCAACCAAATAGACAAAATAAGGAGAGTGAGTTGAACTTTCAAATTGTTGAAGTTTCAAGCCAAAAAGACACATTTTCTATAAAGCAGTTAGGTTTTCAACCGTGAAAAAAAAGAAAAAAATATGGATTCTCAACTGACACATTTGATTTTCCATCAGAATAGTCGAAGTTTTTTAACCCATAATGATGAAATTTAAAAACAACCAATTTTCAACCAAATTCTTGGAATAATAAACCATAAATACGAATTTCCTAATATAAAGCAGTTGAAGTTTCTACCCAAAAATATGCCTTTTTAATAAAAACTTCATTTGCAACCGAATATTCAAACTTTCTACCAAAATAGTTGAATCTTCAACGAAATTGAACAAGCGATTTGAATTTTCAAACTAAAAAAATTTTTTTTCCGAGAAAGAAAAACAGTTTTATCCGATTCGTCGGAGTTTGAAGCTAGAAAGTCGAATTATTCTTACCAATCAGTTAGGTTTTCGATTCAAAAATTTAAACTTTCAATAAAAGTTGAATTTTCTTTCAAAATCGTTGAATTTCCAACCCATAAAGACATTGAAAAAAATGTGTTTTCCACCATTAAGAATGAAGTCATGGAGACTTGAAATGTCTATCAAAAACAAGGCTTAACATTTTATGTATACATAGTTGTACATGAAAGTCTCAAAATTAGTGTAAATAAAAATAGCTGAATGAATCAAAAAAAATAAATAGAAGAAACCGATGATTTTAATAACGGGTTGCTATTGGAAAGTAATGCTTCGACTCAAATATGTCTGAAATCAATCGCATGATTTGGATTTGAAAGATCCGATAATTTTCATTTAGGCTTTGTAATTTTTCAAAAAATGAGCGAAGAAGATTTTAATACTCCATGTCTTCACAAAACAATATTTCGTTTTCAAATAAAAAATATTTGCATTAACAAAAAGAAAAAGAAAAAACTGTCAACGAAGTTATTGAATCCTGAACCTACACAGATCAAATTTTAACAGAACCATTAAATTTATAAATAAAAATGACAAGTAGAAGTCATTTCTATCAAGAGAAATAAATTTTCAAGACAAAAAACGGAACTAAAAAGAAAATTGAATATAGAAAATTTCTAGTAGAAAATACGGTTTTCCAACAAAGAAACATGAATTTTCAACCAAAGAGATGAATTTTCAACTAAAATCATAAATATTTCGACTAGGAAATCAATGTTTGACAAAAGAATGAACTTTGAACCAAGTAGTTAAATTTAGAACAAAGAATATGAACTTTCAACCAAATTTATGAATTTGAACCCAAATAGTGCGATTCTTATATAAAAAAGATCACGCAATATTTGAATTCTAAGCCAAAACAAATTAATTTTCAACCAAGAAAAAGCTTCCAGTCAAGAAAGAAGAATCATTTCATGAAAGTATTAAAGTTTCAAGCAGAAAAGAAGAGTTTTCTACAAGGCACTTGTTGCAGTTTTGCAAACTAAATAGTTGATATCTCAATCCACAATAACAAAATTTAATAAACGAGTTGAATTGTCAACCAAGAAAGATTTTTAAGGTAAAAAAGGGGAACAATGACAGTCAACTTGTAAACGTTCCAGAGGATAAAAAAAAAGAACTTTTTACAAAGGAATTGAATTTTCAACCCGAGAATATGCACTCTCAACAAAAAGTTCATATTCAACTGTATAGTTCAATTTTCTATCAAAATAGTATACTTCTCAACCTAGGAAGATGTAAATTAATAAACAAGTTGAATTTTTTACCTAGAAAAATATTACAGTCAAAAAAGGAAAAAAATTACAATCAAATTGTGAAGGTTTGAAACCAGAAAGACGCTTTTGGGACAAAAAAGTTAAATTTATAACCCAAAAATACGGGTTTTCATCAAAAAGTTCATTTTCATCGAAAAAGTTTTATTTTCTATCAAAGTAGTAGACTCTGCAACCCATAAATCGATCCAGCTAAGACCTTATTGATTTTCAGAAAAACCGGTAGGCGATTGGACAACAATAACAATGGAAGTGGATCATCTGTACAAAGTAAAATCCTAACTTCATCGAAATTAAAGCGGAAGACTGTAAAAAATAAACTTTCATCGGATGTCGAGTTGCTTACAAGATATTCTAAAAGAGCACCAGAGCCTTGCACCAGTTGCGGACGATCTGATCAGCCAGAACGTTTCCATAGTCATCCGAAAATACCAATTCATAAAAATAAAACTGGGGTCAACAGTCTGAGATTAAACAAAACCTCGGTTACGAAAAAGAGTGTTCAAAAACCAGTGGCTTTGAATTTTCGAAGTGATAGGAATAAAAAGAAGATGGAAAAAGATTTGGTAGCAAAAGCAATCTCGCAAAGACAAAGCAAAACCCTCAGTCCTCTGGGATCTAAAGATAATCCAGGTCTTTCAAAAACTGGATTAAGGGGTCCCAAGACCTGCTACATTTGCAGCCGGGAATTCGGAACGGCTAGTTTTCCAATTCACGAACCGAAATGCATAGAGGTTGGTCATTTTTATGCATCTTTTTGTTGAAGGAATCATAAGTGCACAAATTGATTGAAGTAATGTTTAAGCAAAGTTTAAATAACGTTTGAGATTATAAAAAACATTTACTTTTCAGAGATGGGAACGAGAAAATAAAGATTTGCCGCCATCGCAAAGACGACCAGTGCCTCAAAGGCCAGATGTTCCTATCGATCATCGAGATTGGAATACTGTGGCCTGGGAAAAAAGTCAAGTAAATATAATTATATTCAAATTCATTATTTTCTTCAGCTTATTAGGGTACCGTCTAGGATGGGTTAAAAAATGTTATGTATTGCAAACGATATGATGCCTAAAAGTTCTGCATAGAGACTCGTGTAAAGTGTACAGATTAGCATAAAATCCTAGTCTGTTGCCCATACCTTTTTAATTTATATCCTTTTATAATTTTAAAATGTTTTTGAAAATATCGATATTTTAAAATAAACATTATGTTACATTTCACAAATTAACACATAGTTTGGTGATATTCTTTTGTGAAATTATTTTAAATGCCTGTAAAGTGGGTCGAGAATACAGTTTTCTACCAGAGGAAAGAAAGGGACGGATCAATGACAGAGATCAATGACAGAGATCAATGACAAAACACCGCCATTTTCGCTGATGTGTCACTTTCTTCCCTAGGGTTGAAAACTCGATTTTTGACCCGCTCCGCAGGCGATTGAGGAATGATTATAAATATTTTGAAATCTTCGTGTATTTCTCGTCTATCAACAAAAAATCTGCGTCATCTTGAAAATCTTTGTGAATTTCTCTCTGAATCGTAAAATCTCTTTGAAAATCTTTGAAATCTTTCCGGAATTGAGAAAATTTTGTGAATCTTTCAAAATATTTCAAAACCTTTGGGAATATTCGTTCTATCTTTGTAGAATGGTTTACATTATAATGAAATCCTTCTATATTTCTTTGAAATCGTCCTGAAATCTTTGAAATTTTTGCGTAATCATGGAAATCTTTTATCATCGTTTTAAGTTTCCCAAATTCTTTGTGAAATCATTGAAATTTTTTTGATTTTTTGTGATAACTTCCAAAATAAAATATTTTGAAATATTGGTGAAATGATTTACATCTTTTGGAGTCTTTGCAAATTTCTTTGAAATCATTGAAATTTGCATAAATCTTCCGTAATCCTTGAAATCTTTTGGGATCTTCAAAATCTCCGAATTCTTGGGAATATCATGAAATCTTTCTATATTTCTTTAAAGTATTTGAAATATTTCAAATGTAATTGCACTTTTTGTGGATCTTTCAGAAATATCGCAAAATAAAATGTTTTGAAATCTATGTGAGATGATTTCCAATCATTCGACCTTGCGTAATCATTTAAGTTTATTCGAATTTTTGTAATATCTCTCAAGATGAAATGTTTTGAAATCTTTGTGAGATGATTCACAATCTTTCGAAATCTTTGCGAATTCCTTCGGAGTCTTCAAAATTTTCAAGAATCTTCCGTGATCTTCGAAATCTTTTGTAATCTTGGAAATCTGATATTTTTTGGATTTTTTCTATATATCTCCAAAATGTTTGAAATCTTCCTCTTATCATTTCAATTCTTGTGAATCTTTGAGAAACATTTTAAAATAGAATTTCTCGAAATCTGTGATTTTATTTTAATTATTTGAAATTATAAGAAATATTTTTACCCTTCTAAAATCTTTGTGTTATGATTCCCAATCTTTTTGAATCTTTGTGCAATTTCAAAAATCTTTTAAAATTTTTTTAAATGTTCCAAAAATCTTTGTTACATTAATAATATATCTCTGATAATAATTAATCTGTGAAATGTTTGAAATCTTCGAAATTTTTTGAAAGCTTCGAGTAATCCTAAAAGTCTTCTACAATTTTTTGAAGTCTGTTTAAATAATTGTAAAATCATTTAAATTTATGTTGATCCTTGTACATTTCCTTAAAATATCTTTAATACTTTCCGTAATTTTCCTGCAATCATTGAAATCTCTGTGAAATTTTGGAACCTTTGAAATCTTCGCAAAATCTCAAAAATCTTATGATTCTTATAAGATATTTTCAAACGAAAATGAAGTTGTTTCGGGTTTCGATCGTGTACAAACTACAAATGTTGTCGACGTTTCGCGAACGTTACAGTTCGC
>WSXT02190819.1:0-19839 GCA_011762715.2 Neuroterus valhalla
TCTCCTCTTTCGCTATTTTCCTTAACTTATACTGCATGCTCCTTTGTTCCCGTGTCCAATCATCTTCTATTCTCTGTCCACTTCCATATAATTGCCTTTCCTTCAACATAACCTCCCTCTTATCTGAATATATCTGTAACTATTCAAATCGCAACATTGCAAATTTGTATGCATCCCAAACCATTTTTTTTGGAAGATTCATAATTCCAATCATGGAACTTTAAATATTTTTGAATGGAAAGTGTAGATACTAATTTCCAAATTTTGATCTGATATTAAAATTGAGAGTTTATAAATAAGAAGAACTTACCCTCGCAGCTTGCGCTTCTTTACTCCTGTTTTTTTTTCTTCAAATTAGTTCGTTTAAATTATTGAAATTTTAGAAACTTATTTTTAGATTGTTCAATCCTACTCGAACAAAAGCTTAAATGATTTATGAATAATACGAATATGTTTTCAAATCGGAAATTTTGAAGATTGAAACTGTTTTATTAAAATTATTTTGCAATAAAAGTTATCAGAATGATACTAGAATTATAATAATTGCAATTTTACTTTCTCCCGATAGAATTCCTCATTCAAATTTGAATATTTTGAGATTAAATATTCAAAAATCTCAAACTGCAAATTCTCTCATTTGAATAATTTCAAACTGAGAGGATTTTGAATTGAACGAGTTTTAATCGAAAAAGTTAAAAAATGAATTATTTCGAAGTATACCGTTGATTCTTGAATTCATAGGGTCTGAAATTTAACATTTCTGAAGAGAGTATATAATTTCGAAATGATAGGAATGGAATTATGAATATATCATTTCTGATTGGAGGCATTTAAAATCGATTTATTTCAGATTACAGTTCTGGAAATAAGACTTTTTCAAATGAAGTAAGTTCAAATTATTTCGAATATATGAAGTGTGACAAAAATGATTTCAAATTTGAATTGAAGAAATTGGACTAAAAATTTGTCGAAATTTTGAATGAAATTTTGCGTTTGAAATAAAATAATTGGACATTGAAAGTGTTAACTTTTCCAAATGGAAAGCTCTTGAAATGAGAATAAATACAAAATTTTTCATGTTGGAAATAATGGGAATCATAGAATTTTCAGCTCAAAGTTTAGGAATAGGACAATAAGCATTCAAAGTCTTTCAATTTGAAATTGAATATGCTCCAATTGATATTCGTCAAAAATAAGAATTCCTGAATCTAACATTGGTATATAAAATTTGGAATTTTCTTTTTTAAAACGTTCAAGATTGTATGATTTTATATTTTAAGTTTGGAAATACATATTACGAAATTTTAATTTTGATATGTTTAAGTTGAAAGCTTTCAAAGATAAAAAATTTCATAATAAATATTATAATTTAAAATATTGAAATTCAGGTTTAAAAAATAATACAATTTCGAATGGAAAGTAATTTAAGTTGTAATATTTTTAAATAAAGGCGTTGAAATGTGAACCCTTTTGAATGAAAAACTCCAAATATCAGGTAATTCAGAATGGGTAAGATATACATTGGTATACAAATGTACATACACAATTCTACATTAAACCTAAAAACTCAGTCAACAAGATCGCCATTGAGAAACTGTATACTAAATTCTGTAATGTTCTTGAAGTTATGAACGTTCAAATGAACAAAGAACTTTTCCAAATTCTATTTTATCCAAAAATATTGTTCCAACTACGATTTTCAATAATGCACCATGGGTTCCTTTTGTAATATAGTATTTAGGAAAACACTAAATTAATATTTCACCACAATTTCTGGTGTACATAGCTATTAGCAAATAATTTCATTCATTTGAACACACAGGGCTTCAGAAAAATATTTCATGCACATGTATTTTGATTATTTAATACAAGGCAGATAATATCACATTACATATGTGTAGAGTGGAAGCGAAAATTAATTTTGGCAGTACTTTTTATTTCTGAAGAAAAAAAAATGTTATTATCTTCTAATTCTATTTAGATAATTAATTCTAATTTCGGCTTCTTTTTGGTAGATCCGAAATTTGTCGAAATGAGGGATGCCTTAATAGAATTTTATCGCAAATATGACTTTCCACAAACGTGACTCATTTGCGCAATTATGATCTAGATCCGACTTCCGACGTTCCATTATAAGATTTTGAAATAATAATTTTGAAATTTCGATCATTTGGAATAATAATATCTTCAACCTAAAACGTTGTTCAATTTGAACAAAATTTTATTTACAAAACTCATGAATTATTAAATCGTAATCTTCAACATTTGAGAAATTTCAATTCCAGGGTGGCGATTCGGCGGATTATTTCAAATTCCCGGTTATTTCCCGGTTCTTCAATTCCCTCGGCCAACCAGAAGTCCTTTAACACAGCAGATCAAACATTGCAAAATAAATCAGTTTTTACAAGAATAATCAAAATTTCAAAAAAAAATTTAATTTTTTGACAAAAATTGGAGCAGTTAAACTTACTGAAAAAAAAAATTAATTTGGAATAACAAGAAAAACCTATTTTCACCAAAATAGTTCATTTTTCAACCAATGTAATGAATTTTAAAGGAACATCTTAAATCTTCAAACAGAACAGTTAAATTTCAGATCAAGAAGATTAAATTTAAACTAAAAAGAAATATACTCAAATAGAGCACTTTAGTTCTCAACCATGAATGTGAACATTCAAACAAGAGGATCAATTTTCAAATAGAAAAAGTAATTTTCCGAGGAAAAAAACAATGTTTCAACTAGAACTATGGAATGTTCAATTGAAATGAGTTCAATTTTCAGTTGGAACAATTACTTATAACAACAAAAAAATAATTTTAACAAAAAAACTAACTTTTAACAATAAAAAAAACTATTTTTAAACAAGTTATTGTATTTTTACAACAATCAGTGAAAAATCGAATAAAATTGTAAATCTTCAACTGGAGTAGTTGAATTTTGAAACAGAAAGACAAATTTTGAACTGAAATAATGAACGTTGAACTAGAATGGTTCAATTTTCGACAAAAATTAATTTCTAACCAAAAAACACCATTTTTCAACAAATTGGTTGAAATTCGAACCATAAATATGAAAATTTTCAAACAAAAATGGAATAGTGACATTTTTGTCTTAGAAAATCAATTTAAAACCAAACATATGAGTTTTTAACTTGATATTAACTTCCTAAGGAAAAGATCATTTTTACCCAAAAATCGACTTTTCGACAAAATATGTGAAGTTTCAACGAAATATCTGAATTTTCAATTCAAAAAGACAAATTTTCATCGAAATGTCGATTTTGAACTAGAAAAGATCAATTCCCTACTAAAAATAAAACAGTTAAATTTTCAGTTGAAGTAATTGGTTTTCAACCAAAGTGATGAATTTTCAGGTAAAATGATGAATCTTCAACAGGAATAGTTCCCTTAAAAAAATGCATTGATTTTTAATAAAGTAGTTTCAATTTCAACCAGAGGTGAATTCTGAATCGAAAAATGCAACTTCAACAAAAAAAATTGACTTTCGAAAAAGAAGTTTAAATTCGAAACAAATAGTAGATTTTTTAATTCAAAAAGGATGAATTTGTAACGAACAATGTGTAAACCAGCTTTCTATCATAATTCAAAAATATTCCTTCTTCGGAATACTACTTCTCTACTCTAAAGACTGTTTGAAATACTTTCTTTATTTAGGAGTAAGTAGAGAGAACTTTAAAATTGGGACGAATTTTGAATTGGAGGAACGATTTTTTTAAATTCCTCTCTTTCAAATCCGAATCAAAATTAGTTTGAAAAGTCCTCGTTCTACGTGAGATTCCCTGTTCCAAGTAAAATTATACTTCCTCACTGAAACTCCCTACCCTATAAAATAAAAACTATAATTACTTTTTAAAATTCCCTGTTCCAAGTCAGATTAATGAGGAAAAGCAAATAAAACGAGATTAATACAAATTACAGTCAGCTAAAAAAACTCACAGAGCGAAAAATTTGCAAAATGTTTTTCTTATGATGGAAAAAATAAAAATTCTTCCTCTCATGACGTATCAATATATTCAAATATTTTGAGAATCAGATTGAAGAAATGTCACATTCTTTGAATCAAATGATAAGATATCTTTCTGATTCATAAAAGAAAGGAAGCGGTCAATTCTCGTATTTTTTCGATAAAATTTTTAAGTCTAGGTTGAGTCAAGTAAACTCCCGGATTTTAAATCGAATTCCCGGTCATTTTCCGGTAAAGTTGCCACTCTGATTCTCAATATTTATTTCAAATTATTCAATTCCATTCGCTTATATTATAAAACGGTACCATTTTGAACGATGTGAATTTGAAACAATATTTTCAATATTTTTCAATCCAAAATTATATTATTTAGACCTTTAAAAATAATTATTTAATCATGCCACCACATCCATAATACAGATGAATGATACATTACTTTTGAAGTTTTCAACTAAGAATACTACAATTTCAAAGGGTTCCAACCTAATTACAATAGATATAAATATGATTATATAGTTATCGCTTCATGATTTATACCTTCTGGGAATGTTTCTTTTGTCTCCTAGTTTACGACTTTTGTTTCAAAATCAGACAAACTAGCTGTTCTTCTAGATGTTGAAGGACCGTAAAAATAGGCAATAAAGTACCGACCGACAAGATTGCTTTGCAATGATAGACTCCAATAATACACAAGAAACAGTTCATCGTAAAAAAAAAACAACTTGTTTCTCGATCGGCTATTGCAAAAAGTGAACCGCAGAACGGCATTTCTTTTTCAACAGATTTTTTTTTATTACTCCTGCTATTTCGAGCGAATTTTTACTCGGGAAAGCATCGCGGACGAAAACACGCAAACTCGCATTAATCTTGCGCGGCGTTACCGAAGGCAATATTAGTTTCCGCAGAGTGCCAGGGCAAACAACACCAGTAAGATCGTCTCCTTTGTTTTCATGTTCTAAGAGTTTTTTTGTAAAATCATGCTTTCTACAGTTTCTGGGAAACCTATATTTAAACATTTTTAATCTTAGAAAATTTATTCACAAATTATTGAAATGCGATGACTATTATATTGATACAATTATTTTCCTGTACTTCCAAGTCCCTAACTTGTTTTTACTATAAGAATATGGAAAGATATTGGAACCCAAACTTTTTCACGCCCGGGGATGATTATTAAACACTCCAGACTCTTAATAAAAGTCTGGATGTGCCGCATAAGATAGAGAAACATATTTTTATCAATTTTCCCCCGTCTCAACAAATTATCTTTTTACTAATGAATGAGTCAGTCGGTCAAGTTTTTCAATTTTCCCGTTCAAGGTTTTCAATTTTCCCGGTCAAGGTTTTCAATTTTCCCGGTCAAATTTGTCAATTTTCCCAGTCAACTAGAAGTGATTATTTATATTTATCGCAAAACGCAAACATTTATTTTTATTCATGACGCTCATTCTAAGCATCCTCTTACACAACAGTTCAAACATTGCAAAATTATTCCATTTGTGAAAGCATACTCAAATTTTCAAAAACAAAAAAATCATTTCTTTTTTACAAAAGTTTGAACAGTTAAACTCGCAATTTAAAAAAATAAATTTAAGATAACAAAAAAAAAACGTATTTCCGAAAAAATACTTCATTTTTCAATCAAGAAGATGAATTTTCAACTAAAATGATAAATATCTAACTGGAGTACTTCAATTTCCAACCATGTATGAAGGTGAATATTCCAACAAGAAAATTGATTTTCCAATAGAAAGAATAATTTTCTAAGAAAAAATTTAATGTTTTAACAAAATGGTCGAATTTCGAACTCCAAAAATAATTATTTCCAACCAAAAATGGAACAGTAACATTTTTAGTTTGAAAAACCAATTTTAAACCAAGCATGAAATTTTTGAATGATAAATAATTATTAATCAAACCAATTTTTTACTAAAACTATGGGATTCCCAATTGGAATAAGCTGAATCCCCAGTCCAAAAATTACTCATAACAAAAAAAAAACTAACTTTCAAACAAATCATCACATTTTTACACAAAATGATAAGGAATCAAGTGAAATTGTAAATGTTTAACTGAAATAGTTGAATTTTAAACCCGGAAGACGAATTTGAAACTGAATTTTTTGACAAAAAATTGATTTTCAACCAAAAAAAAATACAATTTTTCAATAAAGTGGTTGGAATTTGAACGAGAAAAATAAAAATTTTCAAACCAAAATGGAATATTGACATTTTTGGCTTAAAAAATTAATTTTAAACCAAACATGAGAGTTTCCAACTACATGAATGTTCGACATAAATGAAAAATGTTCAACTATATAACTTGATTTATTAATCGTAGAGAAGAATTTATGGAGAACATTAACTTCCGAAGAAAAAGTTCATTTTCTACCAAAAATCGATTTTTCAACAAAATATGTGAAGTTTCAACGAAACGATTGAACTTTCAATTCAAAAAAATTAATTTCCATCCAAATAGTTGAATATTGAACTATTAAAGATCAATTGTCCACTAAAAATGAAACAGTTGAATTTTTAGTTGGAAGAATTGATTCTTAACCAAACTGATGAGTTTCAGGTAAATGATGAAATTGATGAATCTTCAACGGGAATAGATGTACATAAATCCTCACAAAATTGTTTGATTTTCACCAAAAAAAGATGGATTGATTTTCAACAAAGTAGTTAGAATTTCAACCAGAGATGAATTTTGAATCGAAATAGTGCAACTTAACAACAAAATTCGATTTCCTACAAACAAATTGAAAATTAAAACAAGTAGTTGATTTTTTAACTAAAAACTGATGAATTTGCAATGGACATTGTAAACAAATTTCCTATCATAATTCAAAAATATTTCTTCTTCGGAACACTACTTCTACTCTAAAAGTTGCTGGAAGTACTTCCTTTGTTTAAAATTAGGAAGGGGGGAAATTGTGACGAATTTTGAGTTAGAGGAACGATTTTTTGAAATTCCTCTCTTCGAAATCCGAATAAGAATTAGTTTAAAAAGTTCCTGCTCCATGTAAAAAATTTCCTGTTTTAAGTGAAATTTTACTTCTTCACTGAAACTCCCTGCCCTGAAATAAAAACAATAATTATTTTCTCAAATTACCCCTCCCAAGTCAGATATTTGAGGAAAAGCCAATAGAACGTGATAAATAAATTTTTTTCGAAAAAATTTAGATGATAATTCTTTTCGTATGTTGAAGCTATCATGAATTCGATTATCAAGTATCAAGTAGTATAGATACATTCAAATATTTTGAATAAGATGAAAGGAAATTTATATTCTTTAAATCAGATGATAAGATCTCTTTTTGATTCATAAAATTAAATTAAAATAAAATTCCCGGGCATTTTCCGGTTTCCTGGTCAAGTCGCCACCCTGATTAGAATACAATAGCAAAAATCTTTAGCATCCTGATTCCAACATTTGGAAAGTCTGTAAACAGGCCGGTATGCAAATATAAAAAATTCTAAATTATGTCCGTTCCCTCATACGAGTTTATTGAAAAGTAATCCAAAGCATTAAGTCCCTAATTGGAATAATTATTGTAATCCATTCTCCATTCCACCTGTTCTCTAGTGATAGCACAAGGCGATTTTATATTATTGCTTTCCAAACAGGATTAACGATTCTCCATTTCAACATGCTATATGAGTTTATTCAATTCACACGTGTTCATTTTTATTTAACACTTATTTTGCATATATGACTTCTACTCGTTATTTTTCACGCGTGCAGGTATTATTACCCAGGAGGTGTCAATTTACAGAATATTTTTCAGGATTTTATGATTTTTGCTGATTGAACAATTATTTCTGAGGAGAGAGTATAAAACTGTTTCACTCTTTGTTCGGGTTTCAAATGCTTAACACAGATTATATCAAGCAGCATGAAGTTTATTCGTAAATAATTGTAAAAAGTAACCGCAGAAGATGATCGCGGATTCCATTACACACTCGACTGTCTTCGTGTTTGAGAAAGAGAAAATTGAAGAAGGCATTACGTCGTAAGCAGCTTTTCGAATGAAGATCTAATTATTGCTCTCTGCAATGGCGACCACAGTACTCAATTCAAACGAGATTTAAAACGATTTATTTTTTGTAAAAATAAATTGGAATACCATTAGTCCTTACTTGAAAAGAGACTGCATTTAATTTGAAAGGTACTTATCAAGCTTTCCCTTTTATACCTTTTTTGAATTGTACATGTTTAATCCAAATCACAAGGAGAACACAAGTAAACCTTAACAATATCATACTAAAAAACTAGTTCTGAAGAATACTTGGAACAATATTATCCTATCGACGTATTGGGGTTATTCCAATAAAAATTTACAATTCAATTCTATTAGGGGATCGTTAATATAAAGGAAGTTTTATCATTTTCTCAAAAATTAAGTATCAAAGTAAACGAAATCTAATTAACCCTTCTGACAAATGAATCATTTTATTCATGGGATCGAAATAAAACAATTCCCCTATTTCCAAACTTATCTGAAGAGAAAATATTAAAACTTAAATTTTAGGTTCCTTTTTTGATAATAAAAATATTGAAAATAGAATTTGACCGTTTTTTTAATTCCGTTCAATTTTTGAATATTATTTTATTTTTGCAAACAGAGCTTCATACTGACGAAACTTTCGAAAATAGGTACTGTAGATTAGCATGTAAATAATATGTTTTACTGTGCCAAACAAATATTTGCAAATATGAAAAAAAATGTAACAGTTTTTCAGCAAAATATGTGTGAAATAGGAATATTTTCAACCTAATTTTCTATCCCTAATGTTTCAAATTCACCAACTTAAATTCACCAAATTTTTCACATTTTTTAAAGAATTAAATTGAAATATCTGGAATTCCTTAAAATTCGAATAAAAAACCGAGAATCCAATTATCAAATTTGGAAAAGCACCCTCGAATATCCTTCTGAAATTCCAAAAAACATGTGAGATGGCAACCTGCGAAAAAGTTCTTTCATTTTTCATCTTTCGTCTTCGTTTATTTCTTTTATTTCCAAAACAAAATACAACAACAATAGCAATATCTGACATTGTATTGATGCCCACTCGACACTCTTATCAAGATAAAAAATCCTTCAGCAGGTCAAAACCCATGAGGAATCCAAGATACTTTCTCCCAGAGATCCAACTGGAGACCTTGACAGGGGTGTTGAGTGAGCAACGAAACCTTGGTAGATATTTGGAATTTTGTTGTATTGTTTTTTTTGAAAACACAATAATAAACTAAGACGAAAGATAAAAAAGGGAAGAAAAGGGTTTTGAAGGGTACCTACTCATTTATCTTTCCTCTTTTCTGATTTTATGTTTTTTCTTGAAATTTTTATAACCGTTCAAGGGCCTTTTGTCAAAATTTTTCCCTTGAATTCTTGGTTGTTTTTTTTTCTCCTGATTTCCAGGAATTTCAGATATTTACTCGATTGTTGGACGTTGGATAGAAAATTGAGTTTGGCTATTTTCATGTTCTGATTGAATATAAACGTTCCTCAAATAATTATATAAAAGTAGTGCATGTTTCTGAAACATGTGGTAGGAACGGAGTTTCGAATGCGTGCTAAGAAGGAAGGACGTACGTATATATTGAAACTCCGTTCCCACCGCATGTTTCAAAGTCCGATTTTTGCGATTCAAACTTTGTTATAAACTTAATAACAATAACATATCAAATGTGTGAAAATTCGTAGAAAATTTTTCAAAATGCAAGAAGATGCATTTGCGTGGAATCTATAGGTCGTAAACTATGCACGTAAAAATTTCAACCGGTGTCATATATCTCTCCCTAGGCTCCCAATGCTAGCGCATTGATCAGGCAAGGTATCATATGCTAATGCTAGTGAGAGTATAATAGGATCATCAAAGCTTCTCTTTCATGTCGTATTTACAAGACAATCTGTAAAATATTTTCTACAAACTTATGTAAATTCCAAATCCATCACAATTTTCAGTACAACAAAGCTTGAATCGAAGAAGTAGGACCATTTTTACCTCCACTACGAAACAATGTCCAAAATCGTAAAAATAGTTCGATTTTTGAAAAATTGGTTGACAATTTTTCAAAACGCAAGAAGCTGCATTTGCGTCAAATCTATAGGTCGTAAACGATGCTTGTAAAAATTTCAACCGGTGTCATTTATCTCTCCCTAGACTCCCAATGCTAGTTTATTGATCAGGCAAGGTATCATATGTCAATCTCAGTAAGAATACATTAGGATCGCTAATGCTTCTCTTTCATGCCGCATTCAGGAGACAATTTTTTCACAGTTTTCTACCAGCTTATGTGAACTCAAAGTCCTTTATTAATAATTATCAATGCAAAAAAACTTGAATCGCAAAAATCGGACCATTTTTACTTCTATTACGAAAAGATAATAAAATATCAAAATTTTGTGAAATGCAAGAAGTTGCATTTTTGTAAAATCTATAGGTAGTGAACGATGCTCGTCAAAATTTTAACCGTTGTCATATATTTCTCCTCAGACTCCCAATGCTTTTGATCAGGCAAGGTATCATATTGAAATGCTTGTGAGAGTATAGCAGGATCTTAAACGCTTCTCTTTCATGTCGCATTTACAAGGCAATATTTACACGATTTTCTACCAGCTTATATAATCTCAAAATCCTTTAATATTATTAATTAGCAATGCAACAAAACTTGAATCGCAAAAATCGGACCATTTCTACTTCTATTACGAAACGATAATATAATATGAAAAATCGTAAGAATAGTCCCATTTTTGCAATTCAAACTTTGTTGTGAAGCTTATAACAATAACATATCAAATGTGTAAAAAATGGTAGAAAATTTCGCAAAAAGCTAGAAGATGCAGTTGCGTGAAATCTCTGGGTCGTAAACGATACGTGTAAAAATTTTAATCTGTGTCATATATCACTCCCTAGACTCCCAATGCTAGCGCATTGATCAGGCAAGGTATCATAATGTCAATGCTAGTGAGTGTATACTAGGATCTTTAACGCTCCTCTTGTATATACCAATTGGTTGTAAACGATGCTCGTAAAAATTTCAACCGGTGTCATATTCTAGAGTCAATTACACTTTCCAGCGTCACGGTAACACGACACTTTTTGTGGATAAGGTCTCTACCCAAGTATTCTCTCTACCCTCGTATAAGGAACTTCGTTCCAAAAATAGTGACACCTCAATTCATTTGAATGGATTACGTTTATTCAAAACAGTGTTTTCCACATGAAACTAAATTTTTCTAGAGAAGTGGAGTAGGGTGGCTTAGGCCCAACTTCTTTTCCTCAAACTTTCTCTATTTCCCTATTGTCTCCGGAAAGAATCGAAATGTTAGATCTCCAGAAGCAAACGAAACAACTCGAAATTTCCAAGATGTCTTGAAATCGACTGCAAAACTTTGCTTGCTCTGCGAGAGTCGCGGTTTGTGTTCCGTCTGTTTTCAATGATTGAGGCGAGAGGCAAGAGAAAAGTTGAGGTTAACAAACTTAAGTTCGTTAATCTTGCTTTGCGTCGTCCTTCTCTTCATCAGCGAACATAACAAGGTACCAACGACGATTTCGTTTGTCTCCAATGAGTCATTCGACGCCATTACTTTCTTAAAAGCAAGATAAAACTACCACATAAATTCAATGGAAAATAGAATAAAGTAACGTTTAAAAGTAAATGATGGTACTTCATATTTCAACCATCTTGCACATTTCCTTTATCGAGCCTCGCTTCCAGATAAGCTACGGATAGTCTCTTGAATTCATCTCTGTAATTCCAGTTAATCTTTATAATCCTCGCTCATCATCCATACAAGTTTAGCCAATCTTTGTAATTTTAGTTCACCTTCATAATTCTAGTAATATCTGTTCTGTACGTCCTATATGACTGTTATTAAACTCTGATTTATTTTATTTTATTTTTTATTTTTTACCATTAGGCCATCATTTCTTGCGGGGTAAGATTTACTCGTAAAGAGTTATAATTGGTTGAGTTGAATACACGGGAAGACACCAGTCTCCCGCCAACATGTCAATAGCACGCGGTGCTCCCGGACAATCACCCATCCAAGTACTGACCGCGCTCAATGCTGCTCAACTTCAGTGATCGGACAGGAACTTTTTTTTCAAGCGTGGCATAGCCGTAGGCCCATTTGGCCATCTTCATGGTTTAAACTTCATATTTTTTTGTTGCACATTCAACCTTTCTTTTATTCTCCGTCTTACGTTACAGAATTGATTTGTTTTGATCTTGAATTGAGAAATTTTTGGTTGAAATATCAACCATTACACTTTCCATTTAGAATTCATATTTTTCGTTGAAAATTCAATCACTTGGTTTCAAGTTGAACTACTGTGTGAAAAGTCAATTTTCCTTTTGTATTACCAAGAACAGTTAGAGCTTTTGGAAAAACTTAAAAATTGGGAAAAGTTTTGGTCATTCCAGAGAACTATCGCCGGAATTGGATATTTTTTCACAGAAAGAATCAAATCTTTTAGATAATTTACAAAATAGAACAATTGCCGGTCATTTCAGGAAATCCCCACCGAAATTGGACGATTTTCAACAGAAACAGTTGAGTCTTATGGAAAATTTACAAACGAAACATTTGAAAATTAGAAACGATTCTAAATAAATTAATAAATTTGGACAACTGCAGGTTATCTCAAGAATTTTTCGCCGAAATCAAATATTTGAAAAAAATGAGGTCCTTTAGAAAATCCGCAAATTCGAACAATTTTAGATAATCTACGGGAATTCTTGGCGGAATCGGATATTTTTCAGTAAACAGTAATATTGTTCAGAAAATATAGAGGTTCGGTCCATAAGTTAAGTTGGGTCAATAGCGTCGAAAATTCTTCATTTTCGACGAGAACTAATTGCTCTAACTAAAAATGCAACTATTCTATTTTTGGTTGAAAATTGATCTTTTTTGGCTCCAAAGGTGTTATTCATGGTTGAAGTTTAATATTTTTTGGTTGTACATTCAACCATTTTTGTTTACTAGTATTTTTCGATAGAATCTATTTGCTATCGATTTCAAATAGAACTTTTTTTGGTAGAAATATCAACGATTACATTTCCTGTTTTATAGTACATCTTTTTCGTTGAAAATTAAATCACTTGTTTTTATTTTGAGTTATACCACTTTGTAAATAGATCATTTTTTAGGGGGGGGGGAGGATAGAATCGCATGATTGTAACTGTTAATTTAATTACAACTAATAATAAATAACTCCTACATTAAAGAATCATATTTTCGGGTTGGGGATTCTACTGTTTTGTGAAAAATTCTATCTTTTTTTTGGCTTACCCATTTGGGAATCTTCCAAATACGAACTAATTGAATCTTTTACAAAATAATTTAGCTTCCTTGGAGGAAAACTTGAATTTAAAAAAAAACTCTCAAGTGTAACCACAAAAAATACGCATTTCCAACAATACAAACCATTTTTATTCAATTAAATTTCAAGGGAAGTTAAAAGGGCGAATATAAGGCACCCGTCCTCATATAGGGTTCTATAATAAGGATTCTATAAAAAATAATATAATTTTTCAACAAATTAATATGTGAAAGCTTGAGATTCAGTGTGGTTGTCTTGATGCGACCTCAAGTATGCCAGAAATGATTTAAGAGATTAATTGAAGGGTTGCAGTACAAAACTAGATAATCAAGCAAATCGGAATTTTTCAGGGAAGTGAATTTTCATGATTATCACCATTTTCCCGAATTGAGACTAAAAATATATGATCAAAAAAAATTATCAAGTCCCCACAAATAGATTGTGGAAGTTAAGAATCTCAAAGTAACAGCAACCTACATTTTAAACAGGCTTGACTGCGGATTAGGATGAATAGAACAATTTTCAGTTTAAACAAAAAATAAATGCTCACTCTCGAGATACTGAGTTTCCAAACTAGAAGAAAATGAGTTCGATTACAGAAAATTAACCAATTCCGAGTAAATCGTTCAAAAATGTTGAGCTTCATTTTTTCGAAATTTGTACAGGGTCAAGAATGAAGAAAGGCATTGATTTGTTTATGAACAAAAGATGATAATTTCAACGGAAGTAGTTTCTCGCAGAAGATGATGATTCAAAATTTTTTGTTAGAATTTCATTGTTACTTTTGTGCTAGAAAAATGGAAAAAAGTTGTATTTGAGGGTTCTCTCGTAGAAATGAATTATTCTATTATATAAGTGTAGGAGAAAAGTTGTAAGGGAAGTAATATGACCAGGAAAAGGTTAAAAAAAGGTATGAGCTTAGACAATCAAAAGAAGAAAAAGGCGAGTAGAATGAGAGACAAGTACATATTTAAAGAATTTTCTATGCAAAAAACCTATTTTCGACAAAAATGTTGGTTATATGTATAGTTCTTCACTGCAATTCTCGAATTAATAACTCATTCTGGTCACGAGACAAGATGCATCCCTTGGTAGTATGTCCTGGAGGTTCAGAACTTTCAAAGGAACGGAATGTTTCTTAGAAATTCTATATCATCCACAAATATTGTTCCAACTACAATTTTAAATAATATATTTGAAGTTTCTTTTGTAATATAATATTTCGAATAAAAATGAATGGATATTTTAACACTATTTGTAGTTTACAAAGACATCAGGAAAAAATTTCGTTCATTCGAACGTTCAGAACTTCAAGCATTTTCGTATAATTAGAGATATTATCCTTCAATGCATTTATTTTTATAGGTCCTTGAGCTACTCCTGTGCATAGCCTTATCATTTTAATTAATCTCTACAATTCAGCTTATCTAAGAGATTTCGGTTCATCTTTGCAGCCTTAATAAGGACCCATATTGTGTCCATCCTTAAGGCTATGTCATAGTATGTATACCATATTTACTCGATTCGTACCTTACCGACATTTATTTTCAAAAGAACACTCGAGTACAACAGTGAGGCGAACGTTTGATCTAAAATTTTAGACTGGCGAAATTTGTTTCAAAAATAGATTCCATGTAATTCCCAAAATTCGGGACCATACAAACATCCTCAGCGCCTCTTACTTAAGGTAGTTGTGCCGAAATGGGACCCTACTTACGGATTGTCTAAAATTTTCAGAATATGTTAAAAATATTGTTATCTAAAGATTTATCCCCTATTCGGCTGATTATCGACCGTTTCAAAGGTCAAATACGATCAATTGTGTTTAGTATTTTTTGCATGAGTCTCCCACAGCTAACATGGGCAATCACCACATTACAAAGTCTAGTAAAGGAACCGAAGCTTACCATTGAGCCTGAAAACTATAGATATACAGAAAAATATCGTGTGAATTTGACTTTTAAAAATAACAATTATTTACCATTTAGCATGAAATATATATAGATAATAAGGCTGTAAAGAACAAAATTTCTTGTTCTTGCGTAGTACATCGTAGGGTTAGGCAGTATCATCGTTGCCTTACGAACTGTTACTGTGAATGTGTGTATTCGTATAGGACGCTTCTAAGCGAGTGCACGAACTCAATTAAAATTGTTCGCCAATGGTAAGAAGAGAATTTAACATTTCTGGCATCTGAACGTAAACTTTTGAATGTGACTGTCTCGTGACAACTATCTTAATTTCACAAATTCTCAACTGAATAATCTATTTTGTGCAGACATAATTCTGTCGAAAAAAAATTGTTAGTATGGCAATCTGGCCGTTATGAAGATATTTTAGGATTTTACGAACGGATTGGTGAATTAGCCACAAGTTGATTTGACTTTGGTCAATATAAGTGAAAATACAGTAAGTTTTGTTATTATCAACCCGTGAAATTGTCTTGTCTTGTGAAAGAAGTAATACATAAGTTGTGTAAAAAGTTCTAATTCTTTTATTCGAAGCAATACATTGTTAATAATTTTAAATATTTGCGATAAGCATTTAGTAGTTTGCCACTGTCGAATTGGTAAGTATTTCGAAAAGGCGATTCAGTATTTTCTACTGAATTCTAGTGCCTTACTTTTCATTCATTCCCTCATTCCCTCATTCCATCGAAATGCCAGAAACGAGATGACCGTGAATTTCTGATATGCCTTTCTGATTTTCTTCAAGTCTTTGCTACATGCTAACAAACCGAAGAAGTTGCAGCAGAGAAATCTTTCGCTTTGACCATTATACTGATCCTTTTATCTTGAATCGAGTTGAATTCTGTCTTGTCTTGAAACTATTCAGAGCCCCCAAGGTTACCGCCAATGGCAATAGTGAGTTCTAGGAGAAGAGAACTACCAGCAAAGTGAATGAAGCTGAATTTTGCAATGTTTATAAATAAAAATAATAATTTTCGTAATTCTGTTCAATAATCAATTGCATCTGGTATCACTTATTGCCAAAGAAAGTGTTATCCTGATAATCCTAACAAAGGACTAGATTTTACCCATCCATGCTCTTTGAAAAATATACGGAAATTTTTCAAACAAAACATTTATCTTTATTTATAGATGTTTCAAACTTCAGTTAGATGCAAAATTATTGGTTACAAGATTGGAATTCCATTTCCTTGTGAAATACAAGGAAATCAAATACAAGGCTTCGAATTACGGACGCTCTTAGTAGACCACGGGTCTGAATTTCGTATATGGGCAAACAGAACGCGAAGCGCTCAACTTTTTACCGTATTCGAATTTAATAAGTAAATAAAAAAATTGATAAATTGTATAAAACTGCGCATTTTTATGACCTATTTTAGTTTATTTATGTATGCGTAAGTTACTTTACCATGCCCTCGTGGAGAATCAGCATGTTTTGGATGTGTTTACTCACCTGAAAAGAGAGAAAAAGTCTATTAATTTGATAATTTTACGAAAACATAATCAAATGGTATACATAATTTACTTTATAGAAAAAAATATCCCGTATTTTTTGTTACCCTTCTTCTTTTTTATAGGAAAAAGATATTGTGCGTGAAGCTAGAATTAATTAATATAGTCCTCTTGATGTCGGCATCATGCAATACTTCAGTGCCATTTTTTATGTGAATTTAAGGTGCAAAAAAATGTCATGCATGTGATTTTTTTCAGAAACTATGAATTACATAAAATTCCTTCTTGGGGAGCAATTTTGTGATATTCAAATGCCTTAAGTTTGTGTTATGCCACATTGGCAATTTGAAGAACAGTAAAGAATCACGCCGATGCGCATGAGACTTCAGAGCGAAAAACTCCATGCGGGTCGCGCTGACCCGCATGAAGTTGTTGCGATCCGCATTTATTGTTTCGCACATCGGTGAGTGCCGCGCACGCACTAACCATTGATGCGTAGATTATGGCCATTGACGCGCACGAACGACTCAGTCATGTTTTTAATATTGCTGCGTAAGGTATCACTGGCCGCTGTGTGAACATTAATGAACCATGCTTACGCAGGGTTCAGTCGTGTTTCGAGATTTTTTTTCCAGCAAACATCAACCATTGGTGTTTGGGTTTCTCCGAGTAAGGAGTCAGACGAAAAATATGAATAAAATTTTAGAGCGTCCGAAGACAAAAGAAGTACCGACTTCCGAGAGATGACCAATTTGGAGGAAACTGACACAGAAACACGAACCTATAACATTTTTTGATTGCAGCGAACAAGAGACATTTTTTTGGTCTTTGGCTAACAGAAGCTATTGCCCCAAGGAGTCAGAAAAAAATCGTCAGCCAAATTTTCGACTTTCGGGAGACAAAAAAAATGCAATGTGAGTTGAACTGTTTAAAAAACTGAACAAATAGAGCCATAAAAAACTAAAAGTCCAAAAGGCTGAAAAAGCCTTTTAAAATTGAAGAACATAGTCGTATCCAAATAACGTATAATGGTTTTGATTATAAAAATTCCAATTTCATTTGAGTTAATGAAGGAGTTTTTGAGTGTCGTTTAGTGTTTCGAAAGTAAAATTCAATTTTGAATTTTTTTGAAAATTAAGATCAAATCGATATCACGTATGTCAATATTGTCCGATTTTTCAACAATAATATTTGGAAAGTTCTTATGCGATGCTTAAATTTTTTGTTTAAAATCTCAAAAGTAGTTCAAATGAAAACCCACTTTCAATTTCACATGACTTCCAATTCAAATTCAAAATTAGAATTGGCTTAATTTTTAAGAACCTGACGTCTGCTAAAGGACTCAACTAACACACGCAATGGGTTCCAACAACGTTTTTTACTCCTACGATTTTTTCCACTGTGTATTTTAGGTGAAAATGATTATTATCATTGTTATTATTATTGTTATTATTATTATTGTTATTATTATTGCTACTATTATAATTGTTATTATTATACCATTAGGCAAAGTTCCTTTCGGGGTAAGCGAAACTCATTGATTGAGTTACACACTTAGGCGGGCACAGTCTCCTGCAGTTTCGTCTTTAAAAAGGTAAGGAGCTAACTCCGTCCTGTGAAAAGCTGGAAAAGACTCTTTTTTCAGTTAAATAATTTTGTACCAAATAATTTAGCTCCATTAAAGAAAAACTTGAATTAAAAGGAAAGACTTCTAAGTGCAATCATGAAAAATACAAATTACCAACAAAACAAGCAATTTTTTACAAAATATAATTTCAGGGCAAGTTAGAATGGCAAATATAAGGTACTCATCATCTATAACCATGTAGCTTTACCGACTAGAGATTCTACTATATTGAAATTTGTGACTTTTGCACACAAAAAAATTGGGAACACACATTTTGTAAAATATTGGAGAAATAAACGCGTGTTTGGGAGACCGATAAAAATTTGGAGTCTTATTGTCGACGGAGACAATGAAGAAAAGAGTCTCTCTTGAAAGTGAAAGCTGAAACCACTCACTATTTTATGGGGAAAAAAATGTTAAAAACTCTTGCATATCTGCCCAAATATGAACTAGTTTAATTTTGTACAAAATAATTTCGCTTCATTAAGCAAAAAACTTGAATATAAAGGAAAGACTTTTAAGTGCAACCACAAAATTAATTGGATAGAATTCGGGAAAAGTCCAATTAAAATCCGACAGGAAACCAACTGAAATCTGAATAAAATCTGTATCAAATATTTATTGAAAATCCTGTTCGATTCTTGAAAAGAACATAGCTTCAATCAAATTAAGAAGAAATTTTCATTTGAATTCTACTAACAATGAAAGAAATTCTTAATAAAATTCAAATTAATTGGATATAAAATTCGGGAAAAAATCCAACTAAAATACGATAGAAAACAAACTATAACCTAAATAAAATCTGTATAAAATATTTATTGAAAATCCTGTTCAATTCTTCGAAAATAAGCTAGGATTACCGTTGTGGTACTTTTTTTTGGAAAAGATCTAAGTCAAATTTTAATAAAATCCAAATGACATGTGGATAAAATTTAAAGAAAGATTACGAAAATTGAGTTTGCAACAATGGTAATTCCAATTAGAAGCCATGTACTAACTTATCTGACAACCAAATGGTAATTAAATGATATAGTTAATCATACAATAATTCCCATCAGTAGTTTTCTATACTCGGATTAGAAATAATGTAATTGTTGAACCATCTCAAAACAAAAAATTTTACAATTGAAATGGACTCTTTAAATAAAAATTTCTTCTCGAATTATCTGTTTTACGCCCTCCAGCCATGTTCGGGCAATATAAACATCAAATACCCAACTCTCTAAATCTGAAATAGTGAATTTCACTTTTTCATAGTGAATTCTCACTATTTCAATTAGTGGTTTCACGGTTTCACTAATTCAATTAGGAGATTTCACTAATGCGGAGGGTAGTTACTACGAATTCAAATAGTGGATTTCGCTAATTCGATTTGGCGGATTTAACCAAATGGAATAGTGTATTTCGCTAATTTAAACAGTGGATGAGCTACAGTCACAGGTCTTGATAAAAATACGAGTATTCACT